>JAFBJS010001974.1:173505-187752 GCA_016785265.1 Paraplagusia blochii | reverse complement strand
TTGGTTGTGCAGCGTTTCCTGCCACATTCCCCCTTCCAACAGACTTTTTATGAATTTTTTTGAAACTGCACTCTGTGAACAGCCTGCTTTTTGACAAATTTCTTTTTGTGTCTGGACAGCAGTCAGATCAGTAGTCTTCCCCATACTTGTGATTTAGTTTACTGAACCAAGCTGAGTGTTTTTAAAGACTCAGGAAACCCTTGCAAGTGTTTTGAGTTAATTAGACGACTCAAGTGATTGGTTGGGATTTTTGAGTTTTCTCAAGCTCTAAGCCATAATCGGCAATATTAACATAATAAAAGGCTTGCAATATTTCAGTTGATTTGTAATGAATCCAGGATGTATGGCATTTTTGTTTTTTTAATTGCATTATAGATAATAATGAACTTTATCACAATATTCTAATTTTCTGAGACAGTCCTGTAGAAGCCTCACTGGAGGGTTGTTGTGGTTGCCGAGACTCCGGTGCTCCCCTCCTCTTTGCAGCCAACTCCTCTTTCCTAAAAAAAAAAAGTGTTCTTATTGAGTTTGATGTCTCAAACGTCTTAGTTGTTGAGTTCTTTTTCTATTTTCACGTTTTTGAAAAAGTCTCCAGTGAGCCACTAAGGGTGTGCTTAAGAAACGCATGTGGCTCTGGAGCCATGGGTTGCCGACCCCTGAGAAAGGGTCAGAAATTTGTTGTGGTGTGGTAAACAAACACAAAGACACGTCTATTTATTAATTCCCACTCCCAAGACTTCTAGATAACGATAGCCTTTTTCGTGTAATGAATATCACATTTTATATACAGTATATATTAGTATATATGAATTTTATTGTTTTGTTTCATTGTATAAATGATGGTTCTGTTCACAGCTCTGTGTCCAGAACAGTCCTCAGGAGGCGAGAAACATGCTACTCCAGAACCCTCAGCTTGCCTATGCTCTGCTGCAGGCCCAGGTGGTCATGAGGATCGTTGACCCTGAAATTGCCTTGGTGAGAAGAATTGTACTCAAAACCAGATAATTAAAATACTATGTGCCCTATTACCTAAAATGAGCAATGTTGGGACTCACGCATTACTTGTAACACCGTTACGTAAAGCCTGGCGCACACGGGGAGGATCGTTGACCCTGAAATTGCCTTGGTGAGAAGAATTGTACTCAAAACCAGATAATTAAAATACTATGTGCCCTATTACCTAAAATGAGCGATGTTGGGACTCACGCATTACTTGTAACACCGTTACGTAAAGCCTGGCGCACACGGGGAGGATTCGGCGTGCGCGATTGCTCAGTTCCAGATTCTCATCGCGTGCGCGTAAATTTACGTGAGCCTTTTGTCAGTTGAGACCGTGAGCAAAATATCGATCGTGCTCGATTTATCTCGGCGCGAGTGAACAATTCTCATCGTCTGGGGGCTATGTAAGCACTTTTCTCACTACAAATGATTTGTGAGCATGCATTACAATGATGCAACAAGATGGCAACCAGCAGCGACTTGTTGAATGAAACGATATTAGAAGACAAATTCGTGGATCTTTGGCAAGACCATCCTTGTCTGTTTAATGCTTGTCTTGGCGATTTTAAAGATAAGGACAAGAGGGAAGAGGCGATAAAAGAAAATTGCTAAGAAATTGGCGCAAACTAAGAATTTCCTGTCCTAAATTTATATCATGATAATCAAACATTTGTATGGGCAAATTACATGGAAATATAGTCAATTATACATAGTTGACTAGTTGACTATTACTAGTGAGATGTGAGCAGAATTCTCATCGTATGCGGGTGTACTATCAGCCCACGTGGATGGCGCTGACCAATCAGCATGCGCTGAATCCTCCATGTGTGCGCTGGGCTTAACAAAACTGCTTTTCTCAGTAACTAATAACGTAACGCGTTACTTTTCCCATTCAGCAACGCTGTTATTGTTACTTTTATGTAAAAGTGCTTGTAACGCGTTACTATCTGTGGTCCAAATGGATGGTTTCTCCCAACCACGGAGAGAGGTGCGTGCGTGCGTGCGTGCGTGCGTGCGTGCGTGCGTGCGTGGGTGTGTGAGAGTGAGAGAGAGAGACGTGGTTCAGCAGCACACACCAAGCAAGACCGGCAAGTTGAGGTTACAATAAAGATGCCTGTAAAAATGTCCTAATATCTATTTAGTTTTTATTGTACTGTAATGCCGTGGTGACAGACCAGTCGGACTCTTCTGTGCTCTGAAGAACTTATTCAAGATTACAGCAAACGTATAACTTATTTAAAGACTCTAATTGCAGCACTGCTCCCTGCAGCTTGCTCTCACTCTCACATCCACATAGCTCTAACCAAGGCTCCCCACACTTGGAAACATTAACCCTGTCTGCTGTATAAAACCATATAACCATTACAGTACCACTACATTTTTTTGAACAGTAACTATTAAAGAGTGAAAGAAATCAAAATCACACATACTGTTAAATCTATTCTCAGTTCTGTTATAATTTTAATATCGATATAAATTGATATTGATATAAATTTCTGCACCAAACATTAAAAGAAACAATAGCCCATCTGATCCATTACCCTGGGTCCCCTTTGTTAACCTTTTTGACACCACTGTTGACCATGAAAAAACCTGTTTAAGTTTTGTAAATTAAGTTATTAAAAAAACCAACATATTTACAACACCAATGCTACAATTAAAAATGCTGTTGCACATTACCTTTTTTAGTTATTAAATTAAAATCTTGTATTCCCAAATATTACAAATATGTCCTCTATTTAAGTTACAAAAACTTTTAGATGTATCTTAATCGTTATTGCACTTTTCTGTGCCCTGCATGTTTGAACGTGTTGGTTCTCCACATAGCTAAAGATCCACCAAGGCCAATTATCAATTTGATTCTTTTTGGCTTTGAACAGAAAATGCTTCACCGTCAGACCGTAGTCCAGCCTCTAATTCCTGGTGGACCGGGAGGACAGGCACCACCCGTCAACCCACCAAATGCACAGCCCAACATGCCAACATCACAGCCACAATCTGTAGTGAGTAAAACCACTAATATCCCAGAGGATTGTCCTGAAGTACTTTTTTCTCTAATTTTAAATTATTTTTAATTCGTTTTGTCATCAGCCTGGGCTGCATTTAAATGGAGCCCCTCAAATGATGCAGCCCCCTAACATGAACGTGGTTCCAGGATCCATGCCTGGACCTGGACCTGGCCCTGCACCAGGACCAGTTCCAGTCGGACCTGCAGGTGAGAACAACAAAATCAGACATAAACAAGTATAGTTTTTGATTGTTAGTGTTGAGTGATTGTTGATTGTCACAAATGCTTTTCAAAGCATTTGTGAAGATGGTTGTTTGACGCTATGGGGAATGGGCACCAAGTCATCACAAATCAGAAAATATTGAACAAGGTGCTGACTGTCATTTCAATTTTAAATCTCTTTTAACCATTCAAGTTGATAGACAAATACAAATACCTTCTTTACAACTGGAAAGTTATGTTGTGTAAGGGATACACCAATGTGTTGGATGAACAGAGTGTGGGCAGATGATTGCCTTATTAAATGGCAGTGGTTGGATCATGGATTACGTGAATTACATGATTGGTTATAACAGTGATTTTCAACCAGATCCTGAAGTGTGCCGCGGGAAATGATCTAATATCACCTAATTAACCATTGTTTGGTGTCTGCACTGTAATAAACTGTGGCAGATATGTAATATTGTTTTGTTCCAGTGGGTGACAGCAGAGACTATAAATGCCTGTGAAAACAATAGCGCTATTGCTAAGCAAATGGCAGCAGGATGTGCAAGTGACGGTATTGGAGAGGTTTTTGAGAAGGAAAAATTCAAATGCCGAACAGGGCCCTGGACAAAATTCTGAACCAGATGAAGGCCCTAGTATGAAAAAAGGAAAAACTAACTCCCCAACTCCACAGACTTCTTGTTTGTAAACAGTGAGCCGTTGTATTGTAATTTTGGGATTACTGTTGGCCAAATAACACCATTTACCCTAATTTAGCCCCTGTGTTCTCCATTCCTTCTCTCTCCTTCAGTCTGCTGCAGTAAATTATCAAAAAGTTTTAAGACAAGTTGACAAATTTTAAGAAAACAACTAATGTGTGTGGAGGTGGGAATATATTTACAATTTATCAAATTGTTTATATAGGACTGTTGGTAAAAGTTTTATACCACGTGAGCTGAGCTTCTCAAGTTTTACTGCAATAAAAACTAAAGACTGAGATAGACTGAGAGCTGTTGTTGAGGAAGAGTTTTGTGTGTGTCTTTATGCCATTCCTGCCAGAATATATATTTGTGTTCATAGAGTCAGGCACAGATTCCACACTAAGTGAGTATAAATACATTTTCAATTATATTATTATTTATATGTATTATAAATACTGTGTTTAAATGTAATTTTGTTTGGAGGTGTGCCTCAGGATTTTATAAACGTAAAAAAAAAATGTGCCGCAGTTCGAAAAAGGTTGAAAATCACTGGATTATGAGAATGCTGCCATTTTGTCTCCTGGTTTAATAGGCTACTGTTAGATATAGGTATAAAGATCTGTGTCAGATTGAATTTGGTGCACATTTAAGGAGAGTGTGTGGTACTAATGGAGCAGGGCAATGGTGTTTGCCTGCTCACTACGGTGGTGGTCATTGTTATCTACTTTTCATTATTGGATGGAAAAAACGATTCTTATAGATTTTATTGGAGACCCTTATTGCGGTGAGAAACAATTGTTTTTGTCCCTTCATCATATAACGACAACTCACATGGCTTACTGAGACCAGTAGGTGTCACTAGAGACTCACAAACATGAAATCGTTTAGCGCCTAGGTGTTGTACTCAAAATTAAAAACTGGGACTAATTCTGCCCGCTTGGCCTTGTTTCCAGACATGTGATGTACTTTTTTTTCGTTTATGTACGATTTTTTTTTATTATATTGATCAATATATGTACAGATCACACTTTATGTTTACATTATAGTGGGGGAAATGACATGTAGCTGTATGATAAAATATAAAATCAGAGGTAACCAGGACAAATACACACTATTTTGGCTTATATATATATATATATATTTATATATATTTTTATTTATTTTATTATATATAATATTTATTTATTATTTTATTTTTATTGCTTCTGATACTGCTGGACGGTAATCAACTTAATAGGTAGCTCTGGCTTTCACTGTTATACAATCTGGTAATTTATTTGGTTTTTAAAGCTTAATTAATGTCTTTGTGTTTTATATGTCAAACTAATTGGTGTGTCCAGACTATAAAGTCACATGTCTGTAGCTGTCCTCTTGAGTCTCTGTTCTTCCGACTTTAATGCTGCCTCAGGAAACCTACAGCATTCTCCCACAGGATCATCTGCTGTTGATCGTCCTCCAGGTATCATTATATCACGTGTCAAAGCATCATCCCGCACCGTGCCTTTGTCCTAGTCTCTGGAAGCTTAAATGCATGCTATAGCTCCAATCACCTTGACTTCTTCCTCATTATATTTAGACTAGATTAGTGTTCTTTCTCTACATTGCAGTTCTCTTTTGATTTTTTTTGTTTGATCTTACATGTTTGGTACATTTCTGCCTAATTAAGCAAGTTTGTTTGTTCCTCACAAATGACAGTAAACAGACTTAATCTTTCTTTTCACAATGCCTGTGTGACTTGGCCAGTGCACTCTTCTCCATCCTCTTCTTTCCCTCCTTGGTCATGGCTTCTGACAAAAGAAGAGAATTTGATCCAACTGCAATCATAATGCACTGACTGTTTGTGTATTATGTTCTTTGTTTGTTTGTGTACCGGTAGAAGGGAGGGTTTTCGTCCCTTTTTTTTCCATTCTCCAATGCTACTGTCATAATAATACAGTCCAGGGAGGTTTGGTAACAGTATTGGCGGGAGTGTTGAAAATACCAAATATGTATTTAATAGTATAAGAAGTGTCTTTCCTTCACTTGTTATTTATTGCGCTTGGTCTTAGAAGACAATAACTGTGATAGGAGGGGTATCACCATATGCTGATGCTGTTTTATGATACTTGGTTGTTTTTTTTTCAGTTGATTCAGTAGTTGGGACAGCACAATGTTTTCTTTGTAATCCTCATAGTTTTTGATGAGTTGGACAGTTTAGTGGGCTATAGTTAGCCCCTAAGCAGCTAGTTGGTGCTTACTATTGCTCAGTACCATTCAACTATTTGTTGCTTTTCAGCAGCCAAAAGGTCCTTCTTGTCCATCTTGGCTATTAACATTTCGACAGCGATATGTACCGATATTGCCCAAACACTTAATTACCAATATAAACCGATACCAATATATGCAGTTGATTTCCCCTGAATTAGTGTGATACCAGACTACAGGCATACTATGCCTTTGTATACCTGTGAACAACATAAACACATTACTTCAATATCATTTATAGAAAAATTTCACATTTATTTGTTACCATTTTGTCTGTAACTGTCCTATGATTCTTTGTGCAGCATTTGATTTAAACAAGAAATGTCTTGTGTTGGACAGAATAACTTTTCCTCACAACCTATGCTTATCCCATCAAGGGAAAAGCTGATTTCTGTGCCTTTGTCCTTCTGAGTTCTGTTCTCACCTGAGCTGTTGAGAAGGACAGGGTGGGGGCTGAATGTGTTTGTGTAGGTGTAAAGTGGTTGGATGCTTTGGTGAGTTGAGAGTGGTGGGGTGTTGAGGTGGGACAAAGGCCAGGGGTCAGAGCATGTGTGACTGCATGGGCTGGGGGGTGGTTGGGGTGGTGGGGGGGGGGGGGGGGGGGGGGGGGGTGGTTGCATCAAACCTATTGAAGTGTAAGTTCAAGTCGTGATCCACTTCTTATCCCCGTCGACTTGTGAAATGGGTATATCGTAGCCGTTTGTGTAGGTGTAAAGTGGTTGGATGCTTTGGTGAGTTGAGAGTGGTGGGGTGTTGAGGTGGGACAAAGGCCAGGGGTCAGAGCATGTGTGACTGCATGGGCTGGGGGTGGGGTGGGGGTGAGGGGGGGTTGCATCAAACCTATTGAAGTGTAAGTTCAAGTCGTGATCCACTTCTTATCCCCGTCGACTTGTGAAATGGGTATATCGTAGCCCGAGATCATTTCCGGGCTTCTCCACAGCCCACTAATGTTATTTTTCTGCAGCTGCTTCTCCATTCTATTTGTGTAACTGGCTTTCCCCTCCCTGATCTTCCACCTCAGCTCCTTCTGAACTGCCCTTAGCTCCTCTTTGTTCCCTGATCTGAAACCTCTATTCTTCTCCCTCAGGAGAGCTTTAATATCAGACGTCATCTGTGGCTTGTTATTTGAGAAGCACCGAACTACCTTGGATGGATTAGTGTTCTCATAGCAGAAGTTAATGTATTCAGTTATGCAGTCCATGTGGATCATAGAGCTCTGTCCGCACAGTTTGTGTCCAAGCAGATGAACCAGGTTGTGGTCAGCTTGTCCTAGGAGGGTCAGGGGGACGGTGAGTATAACTTCTTGGTGTTGATATAGAACAGGTCCAGAATTTTATAGTCTCTAGTGGGACAGGTGACATACTGAGTGAAGGTTGGCAGGACAGATGAGGGAGACGCATGGTTGACATCACCAGAGACAAGGGCCTGTGGGTACTGGGTCTGCAGCCTGCTGGTTACGGATAGCAGGGTATCGGAGACTGTGTCCGCATTGGCAGAGGGAAAAACGTATACCACTATAGCAATGACGTGGGAGAATTCCCGTGGCAAGTAGTAGTGCCTCATGCTGACTGCTAATAGTTCAATATCCCTGTTGCACAATTGACCTTAACAGTGCAGTGTTCTTATCGGTGTCCGCCGTCCTGTCTCCCCGCAGGAGGTGAAAGTTATTTAGCGTATCGTCAGTGTAAGCCAGGTCTCCATGTACTCTGTACTCGCGCTGATATTTTGTGAGCCTTGCCAGCTCATCCATCTTGTTGGGTAGACATCTTACGCTTCCCCTGGTGACGGTGGGAGGAGCCGGTCTGAAGCCCCTCTTCTTTTTGCGACCTTTCTTCCCGGCTCGGCATCTGAGGCGGGTCTTCCTGAGTATCTCGGGAGCGGGATTTGGTGTACGGAACACAACAGCGCGATCAGCTGTTCCCTACTGTAAACAATGCAGGCACGATCGGCTTCATGCATTGTTAGGCTGGATTGTTCCGACGATATTAAAGTAACTAAACACTCCAGTGTGGTTTATCCTTGAAAGCAGTACGCACAGGAACGTTTTTGAAAAGAATAACGAAAGGAAAACAAGCAAAAATATAGAAAAGTGGGAATTAGTCAGGAGCTGTTGCAGGAGGCAGCCAGTCTCCACCAGCGCCTCCTAAATATAATGAATGTAAAGCAAAGGAAATTACAGACAGGCAGCAGACAGGCTCAGCTGCCACACAGTCCTCTCTCCATGGCCGGGTCCATTTGGACCACAGATAATAACGAGTAACAAGCCCCTTTACACCACAGTAACAATAACTATGTTACTGATTGGGAAAGGTAATATGTTTACTTTATTTTACTGAAGAAGCCTTTTGGATGAGAGTTGAAACGTTTTCCAAAAAACTGAATGTCCAGTTGCCTAACTTAATTCTTTATCTGAGGAAAGTAGTTACGTTATGTAACGGTTTGTTTGACGCAACACTGGTAATGAGTGTGTCAGAGTTTTTTTGTTACTGACACACGTTTAAACTCAGGGCTGTGTATCCGGTACATGGACTGAGCTTCTCAAAATGTATTTTTTTTTAAATATATTTTTTATATATTTTGAACTGCTTAGAAAAGATTTAAAAATCTACAGACCTTTAAATGTCTGGAAAGTTTTGTGAATGTAGTCTTTGATATTGAGTGTGAGATTGTGGAATAAGATAACTATTGTTACATATAATAACTAGGAGTGTGCAAATTAATCGTTTTATATTGGTTATTTGTCTGTGACCTTCACGATCCGAGTGTACCGTTCCAAAAAGCCTTGATCGAACGAAAATGCACCGATGTTTCGGATTTTTGTCCATGGATCGGTTTACTGCTCCATGGCCTCGCCCACAAATAGACGAATAGGCTTGACATTGGCTGCTTCCGCCCACTAGAGCGGCAAGCCCATAAATCGGCATAGGTTGGCAACCTTTTACACCCAAAGATCCATTTGGTACCAGTTTCCATGTGGAAAAAAAACACTGGGAGCCGCAAATATTTTTTTGTGTCAAATGAAGATAATGCAGTATATGTTTTTTTTTATAGTTTTATTTACGTTTACCCTTTGTATAAACAAACTACATTGTGTTTTTTTTTTCTTTTTTCTTTTTTTTGCAACATTGTTACCTGATAAATCTCCCCTCTGTTCAGCCGTTGAGTGTTGAGTTCAGATTGATGTGGGTGAGAATCTCATCTTAGTTCTTTTCATGATCATATTTCACAGCAGTGACACAATCCCATTTCTAAACCTGGTGTTATACACGAATGTTGAACTCAAGTTAATAAATTTAAATTAAAACTTATTGTCAACGTGATTATGAGTATGATGCTCAACTACTGTCCTTTATTGCTGTTTTCAAAGTCTGTTCATAGTGCGGAGTCATGCCATTCAGACATTCAGACACTCAGACATTTGCTCCGTAGAGAAAAAGAAAATTAAGGGTAATATTACTGAACCACCTACCCGCTCTTCCCTCCTTTGCTATGATGGTGGGAAGGGGGAGGAGCGCTTGGTTTGGCAGACTCCATATGCACACTTCACAACTGCACACATCGTGAAATTACTTTGCCCTCCCCACCGGTAGTTTTCACATCCTCGCTTCAAAACTGTGGGTGAATGAAACTTCTTCTTATGAACCACTGCGCACAATAATACACTTTCATTAAATACATACATTTAATAAATACAATAATGCTCGGTGTGGCTTGGGGAAATAATTTTATTTTTGCAGCATAAGGACGAAAAGAGATAAAATGTGATTGCTGACCCCTGTTTTGGGCGATAAACATTTTATTTCAATGTTACAAGTTTACTATAATCTTCAAATTCAGAATTATATTTTAAAATGAAGAAACTAAAATATTTTTTTATTTATTACATTTTTATTTATATTTAATTAAATACTCATAATTTATTTTCCAAAGTCACAGAGCCACAGAAGAATGAAAGAGCCACCCCTGCCATAGACACGTATAGTGTACATCCATTCACACATGTCTATGGAAGTATGGAAGAACCGTGACATATGCTGATTTGATTGGAGTTCAGGTAGTAGGCATTAATCTGCTCTGAGCAACATGGCAGACAACACAGACGAAACTTCGTTTCCCATTTGAAATCGAAGCGTTTGGACATGATTTGTTTTTTTTTTTCAAGGATGGAAAGGTAGATAAAAGCCACGCGTTTTTTTTTTTTTAAGAGTGACAATCTAATACTCTGGAGGTCCAACAATCCTTAGCAGGTATAGTGGGGCTGATGACTGGGTGATGATGACTTAGACACAAGAGAAACGACCAGCAGTCAGAGGTGCAGACAGTATAAAATTCAAAGGTTTTTCCAACCGCAGTTCGGCAATAATTCGGCACAGTCCAAGGCAATAACGGAATATATTGCTCGTTAAATTACACCTGTCTCTTATACACATCTCTACAGCTAAACTTTTATAAAAATGTAGGCATGTATTTTACTAAAATAAGTAGAGAGTCATCTGATCATGATATATTTGTTAATGGAGATAAAATACAAATTGTCAATTATCATTATGAATATCTTGGGTTAATTAAAAGCTCTCCTTTAAAGGCCATATTGACAAATTGTGTAAAAAAAAAAAAAAAACAAAACCAAAAAAACAAGTTAAATCTTGCTAATTTTTATGCAATTCAAAAGGAGATACCAGATGAAGCTGAAAAAATTCTTAATTATATAAAAAGTGTTTGCATATGTGTACTTATGTAGAAAATGTAAAACATATCTGGGTGTAAATGTCCGCGAGGGTGCAGCATACTTAGCTAGATGTTGAATTAAATACTCTATTTTTACATCAGTCATGAAAACTCAGTTTATTTTTATTTTTTTTGCTTGTTGCTCTCGTCTTAGGACCAGGTGGAATCCCACCCCGTGGTCTTCTGGGAGATGGTCCTAATGATCCTAGAGGTGGAACATTGCTCTCTGTCACAGGAGAGGTCATCGACCCCAGGTGAAGCAATTTTGATGCTATTCTACCACATTCCTTTTTTTGTTTGTTTTTTTAACCACTGCAACTAAATAACATTGGTATAACAAATTACTCTTAAAACTGTTTTAAATATATATTTTACCTTAGAAGTAATCAGTTTCCTTAAAGAGTTCTGATTCTACTGGCACTAGCTCACAGGCTGCTAGTTTGCCTAATTCTAGTACTATAATTAATTAAAAAATTAAAAGGACCTTGTGTAATCTAGTATGTGTGCTCTATGTATGTATTTATATTCTTAAAAAGACTTACATGAGATGGGATTTGACCCAACTCTTCCTTATTTTAGTTCTTTTTGGCCAGTAAGTGTGGTGAGGAAAAAAAAAGAAATAAATGCAAATTTTTTCTCTGCTTTAATTATCATTATTCATTAAGAATCAGAATGGTCATTGTATGACTACAACAAATTGTTCAATTGTGCTTGCATATAAGTTCTCCTAGTCTATTATTGAATCAAGGTGAATGTTGTTCTGGCAGCTGGATGATGAAATGTTCCTCAGTTCTCCCAGGAAATAAATCCACCACTAACACCTGGTTTATGTCCAACAATCAGTTCAAACCAGGACCTGAAACTCTCATATACTGTAATATGATGTAATTCTTAAATAATTATGTGTGTTCCAGCCGTGGCTACATGGCAGCCCCGCCCCAACACCAGGCTCCACCTCCACACCAGGGTCCACCCCAACACCCGGGTCCACCCATCCACGTGGCACCAATGGCAGGTGGACCAGCTCCAGACATGAGAGGCCCTCCGATGGACATGAGAGGACCGCCCATGGGTGAACCACGAAACATGATGGGTGACCCCCGAGGGCCTCCCATGGAGAGCAGAGGTATGTGCATCTCGCTTCTTAGATCACATAATGTTAGCCCAGTATTGTAACCAGCTGGTTCAGTAGCTATGTAACGAAGGAGAGAAAACCACACAGTTACTGTTGACCATTATTGAACATTAATGAGGATATTTCATTTTTGACTTGAGTGATATCTGAAATTTTTTTATAATTCAAGGTTCAAACAATTAAAATGTAAGATTTGCCAGCTGGTTAAAATGCTGAAAAGGTTGCTCATGTCTGTTCTGAGGTTATGACAATCTTTGACAAAAGTCTACGCGTTTGACTCTGCAGGTCGTGATCCCAGAGGAATGGACACTCGTGGACAGGTGACTACCCAGAGGGTTCCTATGGCACCAAACATGCAAGGGCCAATTTCACATGGAATGGGCGCTAATGCTCCACCCCCTTCACGACCGGTACCAGCAGCACCTAAACAAAACATCACAGAGATTTTTAGTTTTTATAGGTTTTGTATGTTTAGGAAAGGAAAGCAAACTTGTGATTCACACCACTGCAAACAACGAAATGCAACCTCTCTCTTTAACCCATCACCAAAGTGAACAGTGGGCAGCTTTGAGCGGAGGGCCTCAGTGGTAACTTGGTGGTAGGGGGATTCGAACCGGGGGCCTTGCGCACCCACGTCTGCTTCCTTAACCATTAGGCCACCAACTGCCGCGTGGCAGCTGCTGTGATTACACATTTAAAGATTGTAGTTATTCTTCCTAGAACAAAAAAAATACGAGGTCTCAACACAGATCTGATCATGACTAAATCACACATAGCAGTACCATGAATCCTGCAGAGAGTCTTGGGGTGAATTTCCCAGAGAAACTACATGCTTGATAATGCTGGTCTCATAACTAATCTAAGTGTCTGTTCAATGTATAAATGTACATTTAAGGGATGGGTTCACATCCCTCACATCGGAAAATCCGTAAACATATGCCTCCATTTCATGTTTAAAGTGTTGGGCAAAAAGGACTGTTCCTTTTGGGGGGTCAGTCCAATCAAAAGTGATGAAGAACGCAATTTCAAAACTGACCCTTCTGTGTAACGAGAAAGAATAATCTCAAAGAAGAAGAACCATTCCAACAACCATTCCAACAACAAGCAGCCTTTGGTTCACCTCTGCTTTTTATGACAATATCAGCTTGGCCCCAGATTAAAAAATGATTGAGCATCATAAAGAGATATCCAAAAACAACTGTGCATCAGCGTTTCACCGTTAACCAGAAAGAAAACAAGAGGCAGCAAGTGTAAAACTGCCTCAAAGTAGGTAAAGGACACTTGTATTAGAAATAAATGCTTGAGTTTTTTTAAGCTGAGAGGCACTTAGAAAACGTTGTAATAATAATTTCTGGGACATGCAACAGTAGACATCATTGTCTATGGAAGGAAGGTGGGGAAGGAACTTCTTGACTTTGTAACAACACTGCACACAACGAAATGTGACCTCTGCATTTATCCCATCACCAAAGTGAACAGTGGGTGGGGATGGTGCCATGCTCCTTGCACCTCAGCAGCTGGTGATTTTGAAGCTGGATCCCTCCAGACCCAAGTCTGGTTCCTTAACTAGGCCATCATTGAACTTAGTTGAATATGTGAAGCTGATTGTAAGTTTTTGACCTTCAAAATTGTACAGATATTTATATAAATATGCTACTACCCAACATCTATGATTAAGACCAGGGCATTGAACCAGATTATTTTTGCAAATTCCGAATAGAATCAGTATATTAGCCTATCTGGTTATAAGTTCCACCGGACAACTGATGTACCTCAACCGGTTAGAGCAAAAAATAAAATGCGTAGGTTCAGAGCCTTGATTAAGACACATTCTTTTGCGTCAAATTATATGCAATATATTGTGGAATAAGTCTTAAACCCTTTATTGTCATAGTCAAAATCCTGCAGGGTAAACTTTATTTTGTGGTGTGTACAGGGTCCTGGTATGTCTGGAATTCCACCATCAGGAGGTGGTTTCAGTCCAGGCCAGAACCAGGTCTCCTCCCAAGACCAGGAAAAGGTGAGTTGGACTCATAGACATGAGATCTCTCTATTGAAGAAAAAAAAAATCACTGTGGAGGCTTTATTTTTTAACATCCTAAGTAAAAATTATTTATTTGTGAACATTTCTGTTGCAGGCGGCTCTGATCATGCAGGTTCTCCAGCTAACTCCAGAACAGATTGCCATGTTGCCCCCAGAGCAGCGTCAGAGTATCCTCATCCTGAAG
>JAFBJS010001974.1:155937-172511 GCA_016785265.1 Paraplagusia blochii | reverse complement strand
ATACAGTTAGGTACGTGCAATGCACGGATAATCCACCGGGGAGCAGTAATTAACTCGCGAAATGGGGCCCCAGTGATGTTACAAGAATCGCCATGACAAAGGAATGAGACACGGATTGTTTTTATAACTATATCTGTAGGAAGAATTACTGAGTTGATACAATTTGATATCATTTAACATTTCGCGCTTTCATGTTTTAGTAAAACCATGTTGAAAATGACATCAAATTTGCTACTGCAGTTGTAAAAGGACACACAACTCTACATTAAGTTTTTATTTCTCAAGTTATAACTAATTAACAAATTAAATATATAAATTACATGATTTGGTAAGTTTAGAACAAAAACATAGATATACAGCTTGCTGTATCATGATGATTGATGACTAGTTAGCAATTGGGATGGTACAATTACTAGTAACTTTCTTTTACTTACTGATTTTCAGTAGAAACTGACCAATTCAAAGAAAAAAATCACTATAGTCTGTTTGTGTGTGCATGTGTGTTTTTACATCACAAAAAATAGAGTGTTATAGATGCTCTGGAGTGGATCATGGATGGGAATTCAAGAGACATGGAGTGGCTAGGGGAAGATGATGGTGACTAAGAGGAGTAATGGACTCTTACTGCATCTGGGATAACCCAGATGGTAGTGATGATGGAGAACCAACCCCCCACCTCCCCCACCCCTCCCTCTATCGTTTGAGTTTGTGGAATGTGTTGTGGACTGTAAAGAGAGACTTTACTGGATGCATGAAAAAGACCTGAAGACAAAGGGAAGCGGGTCTCTTGATTTGGAGTAAATCAGGAAGACAACATCATCGTGAGATGGTATGACAACATAGCTGTGAACCTGCTCTCTTGTTGGGATCAGAAAGCCAAAACCTACATAATGGTTACCAGACCAGCCAACGTTGACACGTACAACAGGTTCATGGGAGGGTTCATTGGAACTCTTATATGGAAACTGATATTTGAAAAAAATATTGGTTGTTCAGAAGAACCAATAAAGGCTTCAGTTTCAAAGAATTTGAATTTTTCACTAGAACAAACAGTGATTTCAAAACAACTACAACCAATGGGTAAAATTATGAAATCAGGGGCTTTCGAAGTTGTGGGTGCAGCAGTCTCCACAACTGCCACCCAAATCACATTGCACCATACCATACCTTCCTGCAGGAAGTGAGCCCACTGGGTGTCAACCGCACAAGTCATTACAAATAGCAACTTGGCTTTAAGAAACATTAAAACAAACCAAGAAAAGTGTGGTAGTCAATAACAGATATATTTTTAAGACTAAACAGAAGGAAAATAATATGGAATCGCTCTGCTCTGTGGAAAAATTATGGAAACATCGCAACAAGAGAAGACTTCAACAGCATTAGTACTTTGTTGCCCCACCTTTGTTTTTCCAGCTTGTTTTGCATGTGTTCTCCAGTCAGTCGCCATATTTAATCTCATTAGAACGGCAAAAAACAAAAGTTCAAGCATCATCAGCTTGCCCAATGCAGATTTGCAATTCATTACTAAATATGACTTTCACCATTGCTTTATCTTAGCCCACTTTAACCTTGTTTATATACAGTATGTTCAGGTGTTGATAATGGCTTTTGTATAGCTTTTCTGTATGTACATTTTATTTCCTTTAGGTGATTTATAGATAGCACATAGACTCCAACTCCAGTTTCCATTCCCCAATTGTTCTGCTGTGCATTTTCTGTTTTCAATAGATATTGAATTGAGTGTTCTGTCTTGATGCTTTGATGTCTTCCTTGGTCTACCACTACGCTTGGCTTTAACAATCTTCCCTTGTTGTTTGCACTTGGTCTATATGTCAAATTCATCTGACTGTGCGGAACCAACGTCTTTCGCAACACTGCGTGATGTTTTACCTTCTTTGAGAAGTGTCATAATCCTCTCTTTTGTTTCTATGACATGTCTTGTATTGGAGCCATGATTCTTGTCAGTCCACTTGTAACAGCTTTCCAAGGTGTAACCTGTTTACTTGCAGACTGACAAGCAGATCAAATCTGATGCAGTTGTTAGTTTAAGGAATAGAAATTTACAGCGTGACTCCATAATTTTCCTCAGAATGGATCGATTCCAAATGTTTTCCTTCTGCTTTGTCTAAAAATGTTACTGTTATTGACTACCACATCTTTCTTCTTGGATTGGATTTCTTTAAGTGTTTCTCAAAGCCAAAAAGAACCTAATTGAAATGTCACATGTATGATCTGCCTTTTTTTTTTTTACAAAATGAATAAAACAACTGAACAAACATCCTCCCAGACTGTTGGTTCCATAAGTTTTTGCCAGTTGTTAAAATGACCCCCAGATTATGAACTGTCAAGTTGCATCTTTAATTCCCAGATGCCAGATTAACGGATTAATTTTAATATGATATCTTAAAAAAAACCTAAATAACACAGAAATGTGTATTTCAAAAGATCTAATATTCATATTATCAACAGCCACAGTGTCTCTGCTGCACCAGAATGAAAGTATTCAGATCTCAGCTCCCCTCTCTACTGCTGGAGTAATTTCCAACATGCAGTTCTGCTGCCAGCGCTCTCTTTGAAGCCAGAGGACAGGTGGATTTGTTTTCCATCTGATTCATCGCAGTGCGGGTTCTCACAGAGCTCCAAGGCTTGGTCAATAGTCAAAGTTCTCTTCAGGTGTAACATTATGTTCAATATAGTTCAAGACACTATGCTGCTGCAATTAAAATTACTCCATGGAAATTGATGTGACTGCAGTTGACAAGAAGTCCAAAACAAAAATATTTTTTATACATACATATTTGGGAAAAGTCAGGGAGGGAAATACAAAATACAGTGTTGTATTTTTTTATTTGACCATGTTGTTGCTTATATAATTTTCAAAATTCTTTTTATTGAATACTGAATGTGTATATGTGTTGACAGATGTTTTATTTTAGTTGCTTAATGCCTACTCTACTTACAGTATCTGTGTAAGAGCTCAGTAAACCAAGACATGCTCTCCATAGTTTTGAAACATTTAACTGGACTAGCTTGGCAACTCAATATTTTCTGAAGCAGGAAGTAAATTCAAGGAATGAAACAGTGAAAAGGTGAAACAGAAGACAAATGAGTCCAAGTGTGACTTGATGATTCACTGTAACATAAAGGTGACAGATTTGGTGACAGATGATCTGAACAATGGATCACAGCAGTGACACTAACTCTTTTTGAATAACAATACCGTATATATGTATATATATATGCACATATACATATATATGTATGTACATATACAGTACATAGTCTTCTATAGTATATAGTCTTTCAAATACTTGAAAATGTTTAAAGATGTCGGTTTGATATTTCAAAATAGTCTAGTACTTTTTTGAACTCCCCAAATCTTACGTTGGGTTCTCTTTGTTCAAACTCTTTGTCCCAAATAATTTGTCTTTTGTTTGAGTCCAGTGTGTTACGTTTGTGTCAGCATCCATCCGGACCTTTACATGATTTGCCTGTTGTAAAACATTGATAAACCATTTTTTTTAGATCACGTCACCACCTTGGACTTTGGACAGTATTTTCACTAAGACCACTAAAATCATGAAATGACCCATCCCTTGTTCCTCCATCTCCTTCTCCAGAACCCAGAGGAGGTCAGCGAACCACTCAAAGGCATGTTTCCCGGCAGAGCCAGTAGAAGTATATCTGGAACCAGAAAACAGACACGAGACCATAAAACAATAACCAAAACAATTCCTTTCATTCACAGTTGTGTGTCACAGTGTGACAAGTGGTAGAAAAAAAAAGTTTCAGAACAAAGGTCAGTTTGTGGTACTGACCGAACTGGCTCATAGGTAAATGGATCTACAGTAGAATAATATGAGTCAAATAGAAGAGACCAAATTTGAAAAAAACTGGACAAAAAAGCATGGCTTGAGGTTTGTTCACCTTTCTGGTGTGAAGTTTAAGATTCCCTTCTTTGAACTTGCACCAGATGGATTTGAGAATGGAGGCTAAAGGTGTGACCCCGATGCCAACATGCTGACCTCGTAGTCAAAAACATCCTCGCTGGTGGTACCGAAAGGTCTGTCTACGCCCATCCTATGAGTTCAAACACATAACAAAGTTGATTTAGTATTTCAAGGAGATTGTGTCCTATTAATAGTGCCTACAGATCCACAGATGCTTTGTATTTCTAGATAGTTATATTAACGAGATTCATAAGGTTCAATGACCCGTAAAAACTGCAAAGGGTAAGCTAATGCCAATATGAGCCTGGTAAGTTTTGCAAAAGCTATACATAGGTCATTGGATGACAGTACAGTGATCCTTCTTCTGTTGTGGTTAATGCCTTTCAACACATATCCAAAAAGGGTTTAGTTGTAAGCAACTGGACTTCTTCTTGGAGTTGAAAGTTTCATTCCTCAACTGAGGAACTTCATCAGTTTCTGATTGTTGTTGGAGGGAACTCTTGTAGTTATACTACTCTAGACCACTCCCTTCACCACTGGACAAAGGTATAAGAGTAGTTTTGATCACACCTTTTTAGACAGAAACTGCTCCTGATGTTAATGAGCAGTTTTCTTGTCACATGTCCAGATGTGAATGGGAGTCGTTGTTACACCCATCTAGAGAAGACTGCTCTGGTATTGATGAGCAGTTAAACTTCCACATCTGAGTCCTTGAAAGGCTGCCACTTTTAATTGAGATGGAGATAAACTGTTGACTCCTGTCCTGATGTAGTCGCCCTCCTGTGCTGAGCCATGCATTTGCGGAGTGAATGTTTGGTCTCCCCAATATACAGATCTGAACATTCTTCACTTAACTGCATAGACCACATTGCTAAGGTTTTTGAAACGTCTTTCAACTCCAAGAAGAAGTCCAGTTGCTTACAACTAAACCCTTTTTGAACCTCCACTTCTTGCCTTCTTACCATGGCCCATGTGTCATCAACATAACGAAACTGCTCATTAACATCAGGAGCAGTTCCTGTCTAAAAGGGTATGACCAAAACAACTCTTCTGTTTTATGTGTTTGTTAAATTTGTTCTTGACTTTATTGTTTAGCGTTTTGTGGCATTAACAGTTCTTTTGACCACCTATTGGCCTTACCTGTATGTTTGTAATGTAAAAGATCCAGACAGTCCCACATGGTGCTGTCACCTCTACAAAACAGGTTCTGTATTCTGAGTTGACTTCTTTCACCTCTGTAGCCTGCTGTGATTCTGTGGCTGGGTTGAAACACAATCATTTGACAGAATCTTTTTAGATTCAAATTCAGCTTGGATCCATTTCATAAGGACCAGGTTCTCATTTTCATTTCATGCTTATATGGATATCTGATATAAACATTTACCAATACCGATATTGCTCAAACACTTACTTCCCAATAACGATATGAACCGATATCGATATTAACCAACACCGATACCAATATATGCAGGTGATACCCTTAATAAGTGTGATACACTAAAGGCATTCTGTGCCATGGTATACCTATGCACAACATAAACACATGACTTCAATATAAGTTATGAAAAAATGACATCAGAGATGACACCAAACGGCGTTTCACTGGCAAATGTCCGGGAAATACTTATTTCGAATACAATTAGTCATGACCATTGTTGGGACTAACACGTTACTTATAACGCCGTTATGCAACTACTTTTCTCTGTAACTAATAACGTAACGCGTTATATTTCCAAATCGGTAACGCCGTTATCATTACTTTTGTCTTAAGGTACTCATTACAAGATACTATCCATAGACCATCTACATTGTTTCTCTCTATCTGGGAGAGCATCATGACGCAACGGTGTCTGCTGACTATGTTTGTGTGTGGTAACTCTTACAGTTATGGTGTGAAACTATGTGAAACTTGTGCACTATGTTAATCATGATGTTAAAAATGGGCGATAATTGGTTGACATAAGTTAACGTTTCAAGCTAAGCCAATGAGAAAGAGACCTGGGCGGGTCTTCTTGCCTTGTAGGGAAATAAACAGTGTCACACACACAGGTGACACGGTACAGCAGCACACCCCCACAGACAAGACAACAGCAAGTGGCAAGTTGAGGTTACAATAAAAATGCCTCTCAAAATTTCTAAACATCTATTTTGTTTTTATTGCACTGTAATTTACAGCAAACGTATAACTTATTTTCAGGCTCTAATTGCAGCGCTGCTCCCTGTAGCTTCACTCTCTCACATCCACACAGCTCTAACCACGCCTCCCCACACTTGGACCCTAGAAGCCCTATAACTGCTGTATAAAACCTTATAACCATTACAGTCCCACAAGATTTCATTATGATATTTACTACAGAGCACAACACTTGTTTAATGTGTTTTTAAAGTTAAGTAAAGTAACTAGTTACTTTTATAATTCAGTAACAAGTAACATAACTAGTTACATTTTAAAGTAAAGTAACTAGTTACTTTTATAATTCAGTAACTAGTAACATAACTAGTTACATTTTCAGAGCAGTAACTAGTAAAGTAACAAGTTACTTTTTGAAAGTAACTTGAGAGCGTCTTGAACGGATTGGTCTCCATGACAATAAACTCTGTGAAGGTTGTCTGACTTATAATGCTCCCCTCTGTTCTATATTGAATTTAACGCTCTTGCTTTTGTCTGTTCTTTATCGTATTTAACTCTGAGTCTTTGAGAGAGAGAGACAGCAGCAGCTGCTGTCGCTGTGTTGTCGTTTCACTGAGTCCATTCCCTGTTGCTTTTCTTTACTTTGGTGCATTAAAACGCCTCGTGATAAAGTGTTAAAATATTACCCCCCGCCCTTGCATGACCAGCTCCTTGCTGTCATTAAGAATTACAGTTTTCTATCCACCAAAAAACTCCAGACCAGGAACATTTACTGAAGCATCGATCATTGTTGTTGTTGTTATATATATAAATACACCCAAACAATTTAGTGTTTTCCATGAATAGTCACACTTTTATTTACCACCATGAGTTGTAAATGAATAGAAAAGTATAGTAAAGACATTGACATGGTTAGAAATAATTACTTTTTGACGAACTTTACTTTTGTCAAAGAATCCTCCATTTGCAGCAATTACAGCATTGCAGACTTTTGGCATTCTAGCTGTTAATTTGTTTGGTAATTTGGAGAAATTTCACCCCACACTTCTAGAAGCCCCTCCCACAAGATGGATTGGCTGGATGGACACTTCTTGCGTACCATACAGTCAAGCTGCTCCCACAACAGCTCAATGGAGTTTAGATCTGGTGACTGTGCTGGCCACTCCATTACAGAGAGAATACCAGTTGCCTGCTTCTTCTCTAAATAGTTCTTGCACAATTTGGAGGTGTGCTTTGGGTCATGTCCTGTTGTAGGATGAAATTGGCTCCAATCAAGCACTGTCCACAGGGTATGGCATGGCACTACAAAATGGAGTGATAGCCTTCCTTATTCAAAATCCCTTTAACCCTGAAAAAATCTCCAACCTTACCAGCATCAAAGCAACCACTGACCATCACATTACCCCCACCTTGTTTGACTGATGGCGTCAGACACTCTTCCAGCATCTTTTCAGTTGTTCTGCATCTCACAAATATTCTTCTTTGTGACAAACACCTCAAAATTCATTCGTCCATAACACTTTTTTCCAATCTTCTTCTGTCCAATGTCTGTGTTCTTTTGTGGTCTTTTTCTTTTATTGGCCAGTCTCAGATATGGCTTTTTCTTTGCAACTCAGCCCTGTTTGTGGTGTTCTCTGAGGGTGGTAGTACACACCGTTGTAAGAAATCTTAAGTTTTTTGGCAATTTCTTGCATGGAATAGCCTTTATTTTAAGACAAAACAAAGCCTTTATTTTAAGACAAAACAAAGACAGACTGTCGCGTTTCACATGAAAGTTCTCTTTCTCTGGCCATTTTGAGCATTTTATAGTTTCTCTAATCAGCTTAACTATTTTGAACTGTGCTAACATTGCACAATGGTTTTCTAATCATCCATTATACTTCACATGCAATGAGCAAACACATTGTACCATTAGAACTAGGGATGTCCGATATATCGATCCACCGATAAATATCGGGCCGATATGAGCATAATTTTTAATATCGGATTATATCGGTATCGGTTTTTCCACCGATAATATTAATCCGATGCAGCAAAGCCGCTGTCTCGGCAATTACACTGAACTTCCGATGGACTTCCGCATGACAACTGAGTCAGCAGTACTGACACTCTGACCTGCACGTGTGATTAATGATGTTATTTAAAGAGACAGCTACAATGAGCAATTTTCCGTGGTCTGGAGTTTTCTGGAGTTAGGGGGTGGGACTTTAACACACGAGGCGTTTTTATGCGGCGAAGTAAAGAAAAACAACATTGGACTCAGTGAAACGACAACAACACAGCAGCGGCGGCGACAGCAGCTCGTTCTCTCTATCTCTCTCTCTCAAAGACTCGGAGTAAAATACGGTAAAGAACAGACAATAACAAAAGAAATCAGACAAACTTCACGGAGTTCATCGTCCTGGAGAACCAGTCGCCCGCTCCCTTTCAAGACGCTTTTTTATTAAGCGTGTTGAGTTTCTGTGACAGGTGTCGTGTCGAGGTACGTCCCCCCGTCAGAATTTGCCCCCCCTGTATTTCATTGCTCCTTTAACCTACAATACCCAAAGACCCAGAGTTAAATATGGTTAAGAACAGAGAAGAAATAAATCAGACAAAGTTCACGGAGTTCATCGTCCTGGAGAACCAGTCGCCCGCTCCCTTTCAAGACGCTTTTTTATTAAGCGTGTTGAGTTTCTGTAGCCGGGCTGTCAGGACTTATTGTATTCGAAATAAGTATTTCTCAGACATTCGGCAGTGAAACGCCGTTCGGTCTCGTCTCTCATGTCATCAACGAGAAGAGTCGTTCACATTGTGACGATGCTGAAATGTTTTTTTCTCTCATTAAAGAGGTCTTTTTACTTTTACACTGCAGCTTTTTCTATCTGTGCCCATTTATATTGATTAATGTTGTGAGGCTGAATGTACGGAAGCGTATTGCTGCCACACATAGAAAAAAAAATTGGCTCAGTATCACGTTATAACGCGATACGTATCACGTTAGAACGTGATAAGTTTTACGTTATTTCGTGATAGTATCACGTTATAACGTGATAAGTTTTACGTTATTTCGTGATCAATACGCTTCCGTATGAATGAGCCTGGTTTATAATGTTAATCAATGTTTTTGGAAAGTTATTCTGTCCAACACTAGACATTTGTTGTTTACATTAAATGCTGCACAAAGAAACATAGGAAAGTTTCAAAATGGTAAAAAATAAATGTGTAATTTTTCCATAACTTATATTGAAGTAGTTCGTTATGTTGTACACAGTTATTAATATAATGCATTTAATCTGGTATCACACTTATTCAGGGGAAATTAGCTTCCTATATCAGTATCGATATCGGTTTATATTGGTATCGGAAATTAAATGTTTGGGTAATATCGGTTCATATCGGTATCGGTTAATGTCATATCGGACATCCCTAATTAGAACACTGTAGTGATGGTTGCTGGAAATGTGCCTCTATACACCAATGTAGATTTTGCACCAGAAAACAGTCATTTTCAGCTAGAAAAGTCATTTACCACATTAGCAATGTATAAATTGTATTTCTTATTAGTTTAAAGTTATCTTTTTTGAAAAAAAAAACAAAAAACAGTTATTTTCTTTAAAAATAAGGACATTTCTAAGTGACCCCAAACTTATATACTTATATAAATATATATAAGTATATATCCCCACATATATATATATATAATTACACTATGACTAACAATGGCTTCTTTAATACAAATAGAGACTATGTGATGGACAAAGAAACCATTATTTTCTCTCGACAAGGAAACAGGTGTTACTGAGCCTATTTTTTTCTTCCTCTTTGAACAGAGAGGTACAGTATTAGCATTGATGGATATGGTATGATTCATGCTTTAGTGGTTGCAGCTTTTTTCCCTTGTGGGTCCATATAGAATTGAGGACCCATAATAGGTCTCTTGTGTTGATCACAATAGGATAATAAGGAACTCCAGAAGCCAGTTTCTATTTATTAATTTTGTATGCATAATTTTGCAACATCTTATTTTATATCAACATGAATATTACACTTTCTGACTTTATGTATGAAAAGAATGTTTGGTGTCACATAGCTTAAAGCCTTTCACATTCACATCCAGTAACCAAATTATGAAGCTCTTGAAACTTTATCATATGTGGCCACAAAGTAGCCCAAGTGTGCATTTTTGGTTTAGACCAGGAATTTTAAATATAAAGGATCCTTTTATTGATTTAATTGTGTTTGATATTATACTTGTTAACAAGTGGATTTAACTGCGTGCTTATGTTCAAATGCTCAGTGATTATTGAATGTATAACAAAGGAAATGACCTTGTTCCAGTTCTGACTGACTATAAAATGATAAGCAGTGTTAGGCGACTTACTTTAAAAAAGTTAGTAGTAAAATGTATTACTTTACTAGTTACTGCTCTGAAAAAGTAACAAGTTCATAATAAAAACACATTAAAAAAGTTGGGAGATGGTCCTAATGATCCCAGAGGTGGAACGTTGCTACCTGTTCATCGACCCCAGGTTAAGCAATTTTGGTACTATTCCACCACATTCCTGTTTTTTTAACCACTGCAACTAAAAAAAAACATTGATAAAACAAGTTACTCTTAAAACTGTTTTAAATATATATTTTACCTTAGAAGTAATCACACAGTTTCCTTTAAAAGTTCTAATTCTACTGGCACTAGCTCACAGGCTGCTAGTTTGCCTAATCCTAGTACTATAATTAGCTTTAGGGCAAGGTAATAATGTTGTTTTTACACTTGTCCGTGTGCTCTACGTATGTATTTATATTTTTAAAAAGACTTACATGAGATGGGATTTGACCCAACTCTCCTTAGTTTAGTTCTTTTTGGCCAGTAAGTGTGTTGAGAAAAAAAGAAATAAATGCTATTTTTTCTCTGCTTAGGTACAGTAATTATCTAAGAATCACAATGGTCTTATTGTCATTGTACAAATACAAAAAAATTGTTCAATTGTGCTTGCTTATAAGTTCTCCTAGTCTATTATTGAATCAAGGTGAATGTTGTTCTGGCAGCTGGATGAGGAAATGGTTCTCAGTTCTTCCAGGAAATAAATCCACCACTAACACCTGGTTTATGTCCAACAATTAGTTCAAACCAGGACCTGAAACTCTCATATACTGTAATATGATGTAATTCTTAAATAATTATGTGTGTTGCAGCCCCGCAGCAACACCCGGCTCCACCGCCACACCAGGGTCCACCCATCCACGTGGCATTAATGGCAGGTGGACCAGCTCCAGACATGAGAGGCCCTCCGATGAACATGAGAGTACCGCCCATGGGTGAACCAGGAAACATTATGGGTGCCGCCTGAGGGCCGCCCATGGAGAGCAGAGGTATGTGGATCTCGCTTCTTAGATCACATAATGTTAGCCCAGTATTGTAACCAGCTGGTTCAGTAGCTATGTAACGAAGGAGAGAAAACCACACAGTTACTGTTGACCATTATTGAACATTAATTAGGATCTTAGGATCTAAAATGTAAGATTTACCAGCTGGTTAAAATGCTGAAAAGGTTGCATCGGGCACTGGGTCTGGAGTTGCTCATGTCTGTTCTGTCCAGAATTATGACAATATCAGCTGGGCCGCAGATTAAAATATGATTGGGCATCATAAAGAGATATCCGAAAACAACTGTGCATCAGTGTTTCACCTTTAACCAGAAAGAAAACAAGAGGCAGTAAGTGTAAAACTGCCCCAACATAGGTGAAGGACACTTGTATTAGAAATAAAAGCTGAGAGCTATTTCAGAGGCACTTAAAACACAAAGAGCTGCTTGATACAGAAAACGTAGTAATAATTATTTCTGGGACATGCAACAGTAGACACGTCATTGTCTATGGAAGGAAGGAGGGGAAGGAACTCCTTGTCTTTGTAACACCACTGCACACAACGAAACGTGACCTCTGCATTTAACCTATCACCAAAGTGAACAGTGGGTGGGGACGGTTCCATGCTCCTTGCACCGCAGCAGCTGGTGATTTTGAACCTGGATCCCTCCAGACCCAAGTCTGGTTCCTTAGCAACTAGGCCATCATTGAACTTATTTGAATATGTGTAGCTGATTGTAAGTTTTTGACCTTCAAGTTGACTAATTTTATTTTCATAACATACCCTGTGTTTGTCAGTCAACCCCCTTGCCCCTATTTGGGGCCTTAACTGTGCTTTTAGGCTGTGTCACAAGATGCGTTTTTTATTTTACCATATTTGGCTAACCCAGGTATCACATGATTGGGTCATTATTGGTGGAAAAACATACAGATATTTATATAAATATGCTACTACACGACGTCATGATTAAGACCAGGGCACTGAACCAGATTATTTTTGCCAATAAGTTAATTCCGAATAGAATCAGTATATTAGCCTCTGTGGTTATAAGTTCCACCGAACAATTGATATACCTCAACCCGTTAGAACTAAAAATATAATGCCTAGGTTCAGAGCCCTGATTAAGACACATTCTTTTGCATCTAACAAATTATATATAATATATTGTGGAATAAGTCCTTAACTTATAAAGACCTTTACTCTCATAGTCGAAATAAACTTTATTTTGTGTTGTTGTTAATTTCTGGAGCTTATCCTGGTCAGTAATGTTTGAGTACAAAAGACATAGAGTGCTGATTGAAGAGCACAGACTAATTGTGTGTGTTTGTATCCTCATCTTCAATTAGCAGAATCAAAAGACTGCAGGAGGACCGCCATGATTCATTGATTTTTTTTTGCCCAATCAGCAATACTTTTTATGATTGATTAAAGAATACGATAAACAAGTGACTCAATGAACCATTTCATTTTGATTGCAGATGTCCAGATCATCTCTCCTGCAGTTTGTATTTGAAACAGTTTTTTAGAATTTTTTGTTTGTTTTGTTTTCCAATAAAAAGTCTGTGTCCATTTTGTAGTTTCTCATTTCTAAGTAAATGGCTAAAAATAAAACAATTGCATTAAATATTTTTTTATCCTTTTTTGAAAACAGTGTCAATTGTCTATTGCTGAGGTCACCTTCCTAAACGAAAGGTATATGTATATAAGATATAAGGTGCATCCGGAAAGTATTCACAAATTTTCCAAAATGTTTTAAATAGCCTTATTCCAAAATGATTTCAATGCATTTTTGTCCTAAAAATTCTACACAGAACACTTTATAATGACAATGTGAAAAAATCGCCTGTACAAAAATATTCACAGCATTTGCCATTAAGCTCAAAATTGAGCTCAGGTGCATCCTGTTTCCACTGATCATTCTTGAGATGTTTCTACAGCTTAATTGAAGTCCACCTGTTGTAAATTCAGTTGATTGGACGTGATTTGGAAAGGCACACGCTTGTCTACACTGTGTTCCAAGCTATTATGCAAATCATATTTTTCTGTATGAATGGCAGTCATCATAATTTTACAGTTACCAACCATTAGTGTACAATTCAAATGGTTTTGAATGAACCTCCCAATGATAATAGTACATTTTAAAAAGATTAAAAAACACAACTGCACCCAAATGCATGTTCCAAATTATTATTCACATTTGAGTTTTCACACATTTTATTGTCATAAAGAACAACAAATGGTTATGTGTGAAATTATAAATATTAGCAGGTCATGCCTGACTGAAATGTAACTGAAATCAAGCACTATTTAAATCACAACATTATCAAGTGAAGTCACATCTGAACATATGACCCCTTGTTGGAAAGGACCTTTTAAGTCTTCCATCCATTGAATTTGAATTTTTTTATGGATAGTATCTGCTGGAATAACATTGCATGAGGACAGAATAGCCTCCCAGAGCTGTTGTTGAGATGTGAACTGCCTTCTACCATCATAAACACTTTTGATGATGCTCCAAAGGTTCTCAATCGGGTTGAGGTCAGGGGAGGATGTCTGTGTAGATTCTCAGTCATCCAGGTAATTCAATCCAAAATTACTTCGAGAGCAACTGGACATAGTAGGTTTCTTGAAGATGTTTCACCTCTCATCCAAGAGGCTTATTCAGTTCAAACTGAGAGAAAGCACAACACAAACTCCTCAACGAAAGAATCCGGCAAATCAACTTCACCATTGACTCACTTAAAGATTGCAAAACTCCATGAGGTATTAGGTTCAGTCTTTCCTGGTGAGGTACTTGGTAAAATAAACAATTTCATAGACAAAGCTCAGGAATCACAACACGACAAAAACAAAGAACAGCAGAAACGTAAGTTTTCACTTCTTTTAACAAGGCAACAACCCTCAACTTCAGATCTAACATGGAGAAACAAAAATACCCTAGTACAACAAGAGAACCATGAGAACTGGGTTAAGAATTTTTCTGACAGGCCCCTAAACAACCACAGGAAGCTGTATTAGCCAAAGGTCTCAACTTTGCCATAACCCTGACCTGCCTATAGTGGACATCATCACAGCAACCGAGTCATCAAGAACAACAGACTGTCCAACACAGAGGCAGAAGAACTCCGGTTAAAGGTAACAGCCACTCTGGCTAGCGCCAAAAAACCACCCTCCAACCTTACTCCAGAAGAGAGGAAAGCACTGACATCACTCCAAAGAGACCCGGATATCACCATCTTACCAGCTGACAAAGGGAGATGTAAAGTCATCCTTAACACAGCAGATTACCATGGTAAGATAAATATTCTTTTTAATGATGGTAACACATATGAGACCTTGAAACGGGACCCCACCAGTGGCTACAAGAATCGGGTGGTGGCCTTTTTACAAGACCTCAAAAACACCACTGTATTATCCAGAACCAGTATTTCAAATGATATCCTGGTGACTCCATTCCACGCATCTTTGGACTTCTTAAAGTACATAAGGTGGGGGCCCCTCTTAGACCCATAATCAGCAGTATCAATTCAGTCACATATAACATAGCCAAATATCTGTCCAATATTTTGTCACGTCTGGTTGCTATAACACTCCACATTATATAAGAAACTCACTAGATTTTGCTGAAAAAGTTAGAGGACTGAAACTGGATCAAGAAGGTTTCTTTTGATGTCAGTTCACTTTTCACTTGCATTCCTTCATCTGATGCTTTCTAGCAGACACCACGTTAGCTGACAGAATGGCGTTAAGCCCTGACCAGCATTGCACTCTTGGAACTTTGTTTAACCACCACCTACTTTCAATTTAACAATAACTTTTACAGACAAAAACACGAATGTGCCATGGGGTCTCCAGTATCTCCCACTGTAGCTAACCTCTACATGGAGGAAGTAGCACAAGAGGCACTAGCCTCCTACAGTGGCGTCCATCACACTGGTACAAATACATGGATGACACATCTGTCAAAAATCAAAACAGTTGAATTGGAATTATTCTCCGAATACAATAAATGAGTTAAAAAATTCACTAGGAAAGATGTTGAGGGAGACATGCTGGCTTTTCTGGACTGTGCAGCGCACATAAAGAAAGACAGAAGCCTTTTCATTGAGGTCTACAGGAAACCAACACACACCGATCAGTACCTACATTTTGACTCACATCATCCATTACAACATAAGATGGGGGACAGACTCTGTAGACTCAGACCCTGTGACCCCAGCTCCCTCTTATAGCCTTTTTGTTCTACATCAACCCCCCTTTCACAGGTGTGCAGCCTCGTTTGAAGTTAAATACCAGGACTCCCCTGTAGTCGGTAAGAACTGAAGAAGCCTCTTGGATGAGAGGTGAAATGTTTTCAAGAAACCTACTGTGTCCAGTGTGAGGGCGGGGCAGTGGTTAGCGCACAGCTGCAGCTGAGGGAGCAGGTGAGTGGCGAGGCTGATGCTGCACTGTGCACAGGTGTTAACATTCCTATTAATTGTTCCTCTCCTTTCATAAACAGGAGCCGGGTTCACAGGAGGAGGAGAGAACAGACAAAGAGAAACGGACAAACCTAACTGAGCTGAACTGTGCGTTTGTGTGTCTGAGGCTGACAGAGCCGTACAGCCGGGCAACTGTTAAACTGCCAAAAAATAAAGCTGTGTATTGTACTTTTAACCTGAGTGATTGGTGTTCAGAGGAGTCACTGACTTTCACATCCAGTTGCTCTCGAAGTAACTAATTTTGGGTCAGGGGAGGATGGGGCCACACCATAAGTTTGTCTCCTGTGATGCCCACTGCATCCAGAGATGCAGATTTATTCTTTGCAGCATGGCATGGTGCATTGTCATGCATGAAAATTATCTTATTCCGAAAAGATTAATTCTTCTTTTTGAACTATGGCAGGAAGAGTTCTTTGAGGAACTCCACATACATTGTGGATGTCATCTTCACACTGTCAGGAATCCCGAAAAGACAGACAATCTCTGTCTTCATGATACCCCAGCCCAAAACATCACTCCACAACCTGCTTGACGAAATAGCCTTGTTTGCATGGGGTGGCTGTCAACCAACCATCCACTACTCCATCCATCTGGATCATCGAGGGTTGCACGACATAGATAGTGGAGGTCGAAACGATGGCTCGCGCTGCAAACCGGGGCACGTT
>JAFBJS010001974.1:110695-151379 GCA_016785265.1 Paraplagusia blochii | reverse complement strand
ATATCATACATAATACTAGGGATGTCCGATATAACATTTACCGATACTGATATTAACCGATATTACACAAACACTTTATTCCTGATACCAACAAAAACATTGATTATCATTACATCCCTTTGTGTCCCTGGAGTCTCTATTCTTTCCCTAGAGTCCCATTGCCCTGCCTGCACATCTTTGGCCCAACTCTCCTAGCACCCTACTGTCTGATCTAAACCCTGAACTTCGCCTTATGGATCATATGAACTTGATTGGACCATGAATGGACTTTATAGTGCCCTTCTTTTACTTGTAGACTTAAAAGAAACTTTAGTTTTTACTTGCTAATATTTAGCCCGTCGGTCCGTCCTGGGTGAGGATCCCCTCCACTGTCGATCACCCTGAGGTTTCTTCCTTTTTTTCCCCTTTCTGGGTTTTTGGGAGTTGTTCCTCAGCCGGTGTGAGGGTCTATAAGGTCAGGGACTATCTCTATATATTCTTTTTTATTCTTGTTTTTATGCATGCTTGTTTGTAAAGTGTTTTGAGATAACAGTTGTTATGATCTCCCATTCACTGTAAAAATAATACGTTTTTCCACCATGTTGATGTGGGTAGAAATCGCTTTCGTCTCCTTATCTTCACAATGCTCAAGACCAAGGCTAAGTTTGTCATGTGCACTAGACTGAACTCTGCCCCATTCTACGTCAGAATTCTCATATTAGCGAACACTGCTACTTGATGGTTTTATTAAAGGTTTTTATATATTTTTTATACTTTTTTGCTTTTTACTTACATCAATATAAATGCAATACAAAAAGAATGGCAACACAATTTAATTAAATTTAAGAAAGTGAAAGGTCGTGATTAGGTCTATTTTTAGAACTGGCTTGCGGGCGACTGACATGGTAACTGCGGGCGATACAGTGCCCGCGCGCACCGGGTTGGCGACCCCTGCTATATAGACAAATGCTGTTTATAGTTGCGGCAGAGAGTGGGGGGGCGTAACAGTAAAAAGTTGAGAAGCACTGAGTTAAAAAAAATGCAGCTGTCTCACTTTGGTCCCTGGGCACCCTCTGGCAGCTTCTGCATGATGTCGATTAATTTGTCCGTCCAGTCTCCAGCTGAGCGGATGTGGACACTGAAGAAGTCTTCTTCAGGGGCAGACGTCATGGTAAATGGATGCCACTCCAGCTGAGAAATGGCTGGACAGTTAAGAAAGACGTACTGTCCAACCTCCATCTTAAAACCACTTTTTACCAGTTGAAGTTCCAGTACTTTGGACGGTCTCATAACAATCTGTAAGTCAGGATTTAGTCCATGTTCAGTTACCGGTAAAACCAAGGGATCTTAAAGATGAGATTTAAATGAGATTTAAACATACCTTCCTGTACTGGACTGTTTGCATAAATCGAACAAAGCGTAGCAGGCGTTCACACACGTAAAAGAACATTGGTCCAATCACCCACATCCAGGTCTGAAAGACAGCAGCAAGGACAGGTCACAACCAAAATGCTTAAGGGATAACTGGTAATAATAATTTTTTAACAAAGACAAACCTTTGGAAAACCCCCAGCAAACGTAGGAACAGGACACTCAGGAATCAGACCCCAGTCTACATGGCGGTCCTTACAGAAGGTGAAGTTGTGAGCTGATATGTTCTGCTGACTTCTGACGATACGCCTTATCACCAGACAAACAAGTCAAATGCAGAACCAATGATAGAACTGTACCAGACCAGACCAGAAACAGTACCAGAATGTCGCCCTTACCCTGCTCCATGGAAGACAAGACCAGCGAAGAAGATTATAAAGAGGTGATGCGTGTACCAGAAGACCTCAAAGTAGCTGCGTCTGATCACCTCCATAGAGGAGGTGATGATGAGGATCAAAGCCAAGGTGATGACGACACCCGTTAGACCCGCAATGGTGGTAAAGACGAAGTGGGTTGGAATCTGCTGAGGATCCTTGATGTCATGTAGAAATGAAGTTTTCCCAAAATTTAAAAAGATGATGAAGAAAATTTTGATATTGTGCAATTTTTTTCCTCTAGCTATGTAAATATAAATATTGTTCTTTTTTTATAGCACATTAGAACAAACTTCAGATTTATACATTGCCAGATTAAACCCCAGAAATATATTCATACAAAATCAAATAACAAATCATGTTTACAATGAGTTTGGGTGGCAATGCTAGAGAATGCTGCCCCTGAGACTAAGCAAAGGATAAGCAGCTCAAGAATGAATAACTAATATGATAACTAATGAATTTGTGGCTAATGAGGGTGTGGCTAACACATTTTTTAATTTTCATAAAAACAACGGTCTTCACACAATCCTGTAGGGATTCGCAAAAATGTATAACTGCAATGGTTGATTAGCCACTTCAAATCCCTGGGAATAAGTATTAAAAATGACAGGTTCTTAAATTCTAAAATCATTAAAAACTACTACTGGGCTGATTTTTTGGTGATCATATCTCATGTTTATATTAATTTGACTATCAGCATATTCCATTGACTCACAATGTCATTTTTCCTAATAGGGTTCAGATATGTGGTGTTTTCTCCGTCCTCCAGTGCGGACAGAGCTGTGCTCAATTTGTCGTACACGCCCAGTCTGCTGTTGTTGAGCCACTCCACATTCAGCAGGTGAGCGATCACGTGGACAGCTGTGGGCGTAAAAAACGTATGAACCAAACTGGTTTCAAATTAAATGAGGCGATAACCTAAAACTAATGTGTGCATCATATTCTGCAATTACGAGTATGAATGAAAATAAGCTTTTTAGCCCTAAATCTGGGGTGACCACCGCGTTAGGGAACATGTCCTGGTTTAACATGTTCAGTAGCCTGGTGGTCCTGGCCAGACTGGCCTGTTACAGTTCAGCTTTACTTAGAGTTACTTACAAAATCCTGTTTAAACTTAGGCAAATAATACTGTGATTATGTTACAAAAAATTGTGCAATATTTCCACAGGCTGATTTAGTTTAGTTTAATTATTAATTATTTATACCTAATGAAATAAACAAATTGCAAAAAATATCCCAAACTTAAGGTGTTTTTCTTATTATTATTGAACACAGTGGGCTGGTTTTGGCCATATGTTTAAAACCTTTTAAACTAAGACCAGCAAAGACAGATTTTAACAAAAGAAAGAACATAGGCACTGTAAAAATAGAGCCAGGTTGTGACAATTATGAGTGTTGAATAAAGAGACAGCTCTTTTTTTTTGCTGAAGTGACTCAAACAATGGGCTTGCAGGTGAAAAAAGACATCTCACCTGTCATCAGAGCAATCATATAGGCAACAAGTTTATGGAAAGTCAGGTTTTTGTCCAGTTGCTTCCTTATGGTTCGGCCACAGCACTGAAACAAAGAGCATAGCTTTGAGCTGAGGATTCCTTAACCAAACACAGATAGATAGATAGATAGATGGCCTAGTGGTTAAGGAAGCGGACTAGGGTCTGCAAGGCCCCTGGTTCTACCGCAAAGTTACCGCTGAGATGCCCTGAGCATCTCAGCGCACTGCTCCCCGCGCTCATTAGTTGCCCACTGCTCACTTTGATGATGGGTTAAATGCAGAGGCCAAATTTCGTTGTGTGCTGTGGAGTAAATCACAACATCACAATGACAAAAAATGGAATTTAATCTATAGGTAGATTTTTATAGATTTTAAATATGGAACTTTACTAACACAATCATCATGAGCCCACAATTGTACAAACACGTCATTGGTATTTGTGAGCCTGTGGAAGAACTGCTCCAGCCTCAGCCTGGCCTTCACACTCCGCCTCCACAGGACCACAGCATCAAATTTATTGGACATTTACCTAAGCAATCTGTAGATAAACATTTACATCCAAACTATGGAGTGAGTGGGAGTTGCAGTTAAAAACAGAGTTGTCACATGGTCAGACTTGTATACAAACATATTAATAATGTGTGGTTGGAGAACATTTACCATGAAGGAGCCTCTGATAAGTGACAGTAGGTTCCTGCAGACTGGCAGTAAAATCAGCATGCAGTTAAAGTTGAGGACAGCAGCAGGAGCTCGGGCCCAGGCCAAAGCTGACTGAAAAAAAATATATTTAAGTAAAAACAAAAAAGAAATAATATGTGTAATGTGTAACAATAGCAACACCAGAAGCAGGAGGCCCAGGCTGGAGACATGTACAAATAAAGTTATCGTTTTTGACACATTTGTGTTTTAATCCTTGCCTTATATTTAGGGGCCACCTGCTTGTGTACAATTTAAAATTTGCATGTACATTTTATGTTGTTTTCGCTGGTGTGATTTATACCTCAACCACTAAACTATACTAAAACCAGCCACGGAGCACAAACCAGTGTTTTTTAGTGCCGGTCCCAAGCCAGATAAATGGTGAGGGTTGTGTTAAGAAGGGTCCTGTTAACCTACAGGGTACTGTTGGAAATTGGACTAGTGTTAGTCGAAGACAAAGAGGAAGAGGAGGGCAATTATTGAAGGCAAAGAGCAAGGTTGGAAGTGTTGGTCTGAAGGTAGAAACCCTGAATGTGGGTACAATGACAGGGAAAGGTTGCTGGCATGATGGAGAGAAGAGTGGATGTGTTGTGTGTGCAAGAGACCAGGTGGGCAGCAGGGTTAGAAATATTGGAAGAGGTTTTATTCTACCATGGATTAGATGGCAAGAGAAAGTATGCTGTGTGTATGAGTATGTGAAAAGTTTGGTGGATATGAAATGAGTGTCAGCCAGGTTGGCTGTGAGTAAGCAGAAAAGGCGAAGTTTTGGAATGAGCTGGATTTGGTTGTAGAGACCATCCCAAGGGTAGAGACAGTGGTGATTGGAGCAGATTTCAATGGCCATGTAGGAGAAGGGAACAGAGGTAAAGTTAAGGATAGAAATGTGGAAGGACAGGCAGTGGTAGATTTTTTGAAAATAATGGATATGCTCGTGGTAAACACCTATTCCCAAAAGAGAGAGGAACACAGGGTGACATACAAGAGTGGAGGCAGGTCCACACAGGTAGATTATATTCTGTGTAAAGGAGGTGAGGTGGTGGCAGGTGAGAGTGTAGCCAAACAGAATAGGATAGTAGTGTGCAAGCTGACAATGGAGGCGAGAAGAAGGAAGAAGGGTTAAAACAGACCAGAAGATCAAGTGGTGAAAGTTAAGGAAAGAGAGATGTTGTGAAGACTTTGGAAAGGAAGTGAGGGTAGTTCTGGGCTGTGGTGGGGGATTTCCAGATGATACCACATCTTGAGTCATTAAGGAGACAGCTAGGAAGGTGCGAGGTGCAAGGTGTTTCTGGACAGAGAAAGGAGGACATTGAGACCTGGTGGTGGAATGATAAAAAAGAGATTAGCAAAGAAGAAATGGGATAGTGACAGAACAGAGGAGCATAGACTGAAGTACAGAGAGAGGGCAAAGGAGGTGAAGAGGGAAGTGGCCAGGGCCAAACAAAAGGTTTACGAGGAGTTGTATGAGAGGTTAGACACGAAGGGAGAAGAAAAGGAGTTATACAGATTAGCAAGGCAGATAAAGAGGGAGTGCTTTGATGAGTTGTTGATGAGGAAAATGATAGGGAACGTAGAAATGAGGAGCCAGTTCCAAACAGGGAGAAGGTAAATCAGATTGGTAAGGATGAAAGTTAAAAGCCCTCAAGAGGATAAAAAGTGGAAAGGTAGTTGGTCTCAATGACATACCTGTGGAGGTATGGAAGTGCTTAGGGGAAGAAGTGGTAAATTTTCTGACTCGGTTGTTCAATAGAATTTTATAGACTGACGAGATGCCTGATGAGTGGAGGAAAAGTGTTCTTGTGCCAATTTACAACAAGGGTGATGTGCACAGTTATAGCACTTACAGAGGGATAAAGTTGATGAGCCATACTATGGAGATTTGGGAAAAAATAGTAAAGGATAGGTTGAGGTATTAACCTGTTTTCAGGTAACAGTATGGTTTTATGCCAAGGTAACAGCATGGTTTTAATGCCGAGTACCACAGATGCAATATTTGGCCACAGGATGTTGATGGAGAAATACAGAGAGGGTCAAAAGGAGCTGCATTGTGCTTTTGTAGATTTAGAAAAGGCCTATGAGAAGGTGCCAAGGGAGGAATTGTGGTTTTGTATGAGGAAGTCAGGAGTGGCAGAGAAGTATGTTAGACTGGTGTAAGGATATGTATGAGAACAGTAAAACAGTGGTGAGGTGTGCTGTTAGAGGGACAGAAGACTTTAAGGTGGAGGTGGGACTTCATCAAGGATCATTCCTGAGCCCCTTTTTTTGCTCTGGTGATGGACAGATTGACAGAAGAGGTCAGACAGGAGTCTCCATGTCTGACCTCATGGAATCTCCAACAATAATGTTTGCAGATGACATTTTGATCTGCAGTGAAGTTGAAGGGAAAGGTTTAAAGGACAGTTGTGAGACCAGCCGTGATGTAGGATTAGGGACACTAGGAATAGGTAGAAAACAGCAGGCAGAGCTGGAGGTGGCAGAGTTAAAGATGCTGAGGTTCTCTTTAGGGGTGACAAGGTGTGGCAACCCCTGAGAAAAGAGACAAGCTGAAAGGAGGAGAAGAAGAAGAAGTAGTTTTAGCTGTTGTGATTTATACTTCAGAGCAACTTAAATATGATTTTTTTTTTCCTATTTTTATGCATTTCTTGGCTGGTGCAATCCGGCAATCAAAAACAAACAGAGCCTTAGCACAAAACATTGAATGAATTGTAATCAGTTGGTCAGTTGAGATTAGATAATCATACTCACTCCTAACAGATGTCTTGTGTAGAAAAATTGATCTCCCAAGTCATAGAAGAAATAATACCAGATGAAGAGGAAGATGTTGACTCCCATCCATAAGAACTACAGGGGGGGACACATTACATTACAAAAAGTGAAAGAATCACCTCCCTGTTTAGGTGTTTAGAACAACAGGTTTCAGTTGGTGAGAACGTTTTGAAGATGATTACTAATAATCTTAAGTAATCTTGACCTGTGGACAAGTCTCTGTATTGCACTAACGTAAAACAAGTCTATATTAGCCTATCTATATCTCATCTTATCTCACCTCTTCCCCCCTCTACACCACCCTTTCTCCACTCCACCAGCTCTCCTTTCATATCTTCCCCCGCTTCTCTCCATCTCTCTCCCCCCTCCTTTAACCTTTCTCTCCACCTTTCTTTCTCCCTCTCCCTCCCCTAGCCTCTCATCCTTATGCTCTACCCTCCCCTATACCTTTCTCTCACCCACATTATCTCTCTCTCCATTCCTCCCACCCCGAGCCCTCTCCTCTTCACTACTATTCTCTTTTTCTTCCTCTCTCCACCCCTCACTCCCTATCACCCAGCCTTGCACTCTTTCATCCCTTCCACACTACTCTCTCCCTCCTTCTTTCCTTCCTCCTCATCCATACTCTCTCCCACCCTCACTACTACTGTCTCCCCTCCTCTCTCCTGCCCTCTCTTCTTTCCCCCACCCTCACTTTCTACCTCCCCCTATCTCCCATCAACTCACCCTTACCCTCTCCCCTCCTTTCACTCTTTCCCTACACCTGTCTCCCCTTCCCCGTTTCCCTCTATCTCCCCTCCACTCCTCCCCATTGCTGCTCCTCTGCTTCTCATCCCCCTCACACTGCCCCTCGGATCTCCCTCTCCCCTCCCACACCCTTCTCCTCGCTCCAAAACTCCTCTTTCCTCCACCCTCCTCACTCTACCAGTTGTCTTACCCTTCCTCTGTACCACCCTCCCACCCCCTTGAACCCCTGCCACCCTCTGCATTCTGCCCCCCACCCCCAAAACCCACATCTCAACCCCTCTCATCACATTCTCCTCTTATTACAGCTGACGAGGTGAGGCGAGAACTGAGGAAGCTTTGGCCCTGGAAGGCAGCAGGCTCGGACAAGGTGTGTCCACGGCTCCTGAGAACGTGCACAGCTGAACTGGGAGAACCACTCCAACAGGTCTACAACCTGAGTCTTTGGCTGGGAACAACCATCTGGAAGATGTCCTGCATCGTTCTTGTTCCCAAGAAGAACCGGACCAGCAAGCTGAACGACCTCTGGCCAGTGGCACTAACCTCACACCTGTTGAAGACTCTGGAGCGGCTTTCCTGAACCCCATCAGGTCAGAGATGCAACATGCCCCAGATCACCTACAGTTTGCTTACAGAGCAGAGGTCGGCGCGGAGCATGCAATTCCTTACCTTCTACACCGGGCCTACACTCATCTTGACAAGGAAAGCAATATTGGTAGTTTTTCCTTACCCTGGCTTAGGGTCTAAGGGCAGAGGGGCAATGTATATGTGGGCTATATCAGGGATTATGAACCATTGGCCCTGTGCCAAAAGTTGGGCTGCAAGCGCCCCCTAGAGGGCCGTGAAAATTTTAAACTGCTATAATTAAGGGCCTCAGGTCACTCGACACTGAAAAAATTGGGCCTCGGCGCCAAAAAGGTTAAGAATCCCTGGGCTATATAAATAAACTTGATTGGTTGATTGATTCTTTTTCTGGTTTCTCCTCTGCCTTTAACACCATCCAGTCAGGTTGCACTCAGGACAAACTGATGAGCATGCAAGTGGACACCTGTCTCGTTGCCTGGATCTTTAATTAAGTCACTCACTCCCACAATACGTCAGGTTGAACAACAACACCACGTCTGACACTGTGATCAGTAACGTCGGAGCACCTCAGGTAGCGCTGCTGGCCCCTCTTCTCTTCACCCTCTACACCTAGTACAACTCTGAGCTGTGCCACATCCAGAAGTTGTCAGATAACACATGGGGTTTATCAGGAACCATGATGAGTAGGAGTAAAGATGTCTCGTGGGTAATTTTGTTGTCTGGTCCAAATTTAACCATCTACTGCTCAACACCTCCAAGGCCAAGGAACTGGTTATCGACTTTGGGAAATTGAAACCAAAACCAAGACTGGTCTTTATTGATGGGGTGGAGGTGGAGGTCATGGAGACCTACAAATACCCCGGGTCATGGTTAGACAACAGGCTACAATGGCCACACAACACCATGCAGCTTTACAAAAAGACACAGAGTAGGCTCTACTTCTTGTGGAGACTCAGGTCTTCAACGTCTGCAAGAAGCTCCTAAAAATGTTTGATCAGTCTGTGTTGGCCAGCGTCATTTCCTATGCTGTGGTATGCTGGGAGAGCTGGGGGGATGGTTATACGTAGGTTTAGGTGGCATGTGTATGGCATGAGGTGGCATGTGTATGTATTTGTGTGTAGATGTACAGTATGTGAATAACCAACATAATGTTTGGACATATAAATGTGTATAGGTATGTGTATATGCACAGTTATATGTACATTTGGGTGTGTTTGTATGTAGATATGTTTATGTACGTGTGTACAAGTATGGACATACACAAAATAATAATAATAATTAGGGATGTCCGATGTTAACATTATTGATACTGATATTAACCGATATTGCCCAAACACTTAATTTCCGATACCGATATGAACCTAATGACTTAAGACATTCTATAAATAACTGTGGACAACATAAACACTAGGGGTGTGAAGATTAATCTTTTTGGATGGGTTATAGTTCTGTGACCTACACAAGTGTACCAGATCAAGAAGTCCTGATCGAAAATCGAAAATGCAGTAAAACGCTCTGATGGTTTGGATTTTTGTCTGGATTTTTTTCCTGCTCTACGGCCCTGCCCACAAATTGACGTTAGACATAGACACGACATTGGCCGCTTCCTCCCACTAGAGCGACGAGCCCATAGACACGTGTACATCTATTCACACATGTCTATGGAGGTTGTGTCTCTTATATTACAAAAGAATGTCCTGTGTGACAATCTGGTTACAGGAGTGCTGTCTACAGCCAGGCTTAAAATAAGTAGAGTTTCACCTGATCCGGATATATTAATGGAGATAAAATACAAATTGTCAATCAGTATAAATATCTTGGGTTAACATTAGATTCACAGCTCTCCTTTAAAGGCCATATTGACAAATTGTGTAAAAAAGTTAAATCTAAATGTAGTCAAGTTAAATCTTGTAAATGTTCATGTAATTCAAAAGGAGATGCCAGCTGAAGCTGCAAAAATGTCTTAATTGTATAAAAACAGTTTGAACATGTATTTTCTATTATATATGTTTTGTGTGCTTCTTGCCTTTTTACATCATGGCCTACGGATGAAAAGTAGCCTTTGGCTAATTCTTTCTTATTTAACCATGTGTAATCATATGTTTGTGAAATGCATTCTCACCTTCTACATAAACTAAACTAAAAAAGACTGGCAGCTGTATAGTGTTGTTGAAAATGGAGTTGCAAATTTTTTTTCAAGATTCAAAAAGTAAATTGAACTGAATCGAATCGGATCGAACTGGATCTATAATATTTTTATGAATCGTTCCTGAATCGGATTGTAGCCTGTGAATCGAGATATGAATTGGATTGTAATGTGAGTGAAGATTCCCACCCCTAGTATCTATGTATTTCCCCCTAGGAATCAAATCCAAGAATCTATACTCTCTGCTTCTGTTGTAGGTTTTCTAGTTGCCAATATAGAATAATTTCTACACTTGGCATTCCTGATCTTAGATAGCTGTTTTAACTGCAGCTAGACGCTGATCAGATGAATGCAGAGGGCATTATGATTGGCCAAACATGAGTGGCAGATATATTTGGGATATTTATTTCACAAACAAACATCACTTTGCAATTAAAAACAGAACAATCTATGTGATAGAAATTTATTTTATTAACTAGGCATCAAATGTTGAACAGAGCAACGACCACCGGTGGATCTGGACCCTGTGTGTCTGTCATTGCTGTTCTTAACCTTTCTCCCTTGCATTACAGATCCACAAGTGATAAGAGTGAAAATGAAAAGAGTCAGACTATGAAACACCTGCAGTTTCTTTCACTGACACAGGACTTCAGTCTCAGGTGCCTGGATTATAGATCAGCATCAATTCAGTGTAGTTCAAACATCATTAAAATGCTATAAAAATGTAATTCAAGATTATATATAATTATAATTTTAGATTTTTTAATATTTATTTCCTTATGGAATAAGAAATGTGGAATCTCCTAGTAGTGGTGAGTCAACAAATAACACTACAAATGATTAAGATAATAAGATCTAACTGACTTTGTTGACCTTTCAGTAAACAAATAAATCAGAAAGCGATGTCATCACAAAGCCACTCACCAGAATGAAGCCAGACAAACCGTTGTTGATGATCTTATTTGCCATCTTCAGCCTGATGATCTTTCGGTAAGGACTCAATGATATACTTGACTATACTAGACTATATTTGAACTGCTTGTATTTATACTCTTTTTGTTCAGCCGCCTCCTCTTCTCCTTCCTCCTCTGGCTGCTCCTCCTACTGCTCCAAAGGAGCAGGTAAAACAAACAGCAGTAAATTAATCAAGCAAGCAGGAAATGGCAAAGTTGAAAAACTACATTCCTGCAGTCAGTACCAGTCAGAAGTGAGGAAACTCTGTTATTGCGTCATCAGGAAACAACTATTTTTCTAAATGTTGATTTAAAATAGTAAGACCAAAGAAAATCTAATTGTACCTGAATATGTTTTATTTTTGTGTAAGTCTTTCTGCAGTTTTCAATGGAGTTAAAGAAGTTTTTAGATAAATTTTGATGAAATCAATTTAAGGTTATATAAACTACTGACCTACTACATACAATGTGGCTTCGAGTGCCCCAACCTACAATATTATTAACTTATAAGAGTTTTGTCACTCATGTGAAGAAACATGTAGTTGATCTTGAATTATGAGTCCTAATTTAAGCCCATGTCTCACCTGGGCTAATGCTATTATTGCAGAGTAAATGCGTTTAAAGTTTTATTAAGAATAAGTTAATTTTTCAAAACAAAAATTTGGCTGATTTGGCATTTTACTTCCGCCTGCCAAACTTTTCTAATTTATACCATTTATTTATATAATCATTTTACTTCTGCCTTTTCCTTGCATGTGTTCAAGAGTGTAAAAACGACTTAAAGAATTTTAACATTTTTCTTGCAAGACTTTTATACTGTTTTTTGTAGTTCGCACCAATTTATTCATTTATTTAACTTTCTGCTCCTGACTTGGCCTCCATGTCTAATTTTAGCATCCTTTGTGGCCCTGGTGTCAATTAGGGGCCTGTAACTGCTTCAAATGTAGCCAATTACTGGGCTACAAAGGATTAGACAATTCTCTTAATCTGTTGTTGGATGATTTAAAGATTAAAAGTTGAAATTTCTTTTTTTATCATTGACTCACACCACAACACACAATGAAATTGGCCTCTGCATTTCACCCATCATCAAAGTAACCAGTGGGCAGCTTTTGAATGCCCGGGGAGCAGTGTGTGGAGACGATACCATGCTCAGTGCACTTCAGCAACAACTTGGCGGTAGGGGGATTCGAACCAGGGTCCTTGCTGACACAAGTCCACTTCCTTAACTACTAGGCCACTGCTGGCGCCAAGTAAGGCACTAAGTGTATAGGGCATCAAAAATTGTTTAAGACTAATGTTGTTCCTCTCCACGGAAATCTTTACTAAAACGCAAAAGATTTATACTATCTGTTGAGAAACAAGGTTGATGACTGGTGCTGATCAATAAAGAGGGGTAGCTTATGAGGTGGGCACTTTTATTTCAACTTGAGTAAAATTAAGCAAAGTACAGACATTTTTATTTACCCTTTTTAGTACTTTTTTCACCTTTGAAAATAATTTAATTGCTCATTTGACCCACAATGGGGCAGTGGTGGCTTAATTGGTAAGGAGGTAAGCTTCCTCAATGTGTACAGTGAATCACAATGTCACAATAAACAAGGAGTTTGCTTTCCTTTTTTAGCTTTCCAATGGGAAAATTACCTGTTTGAGTCTTTGCAACCAACATAGGCTGCCACAGTAGGCACCATTCGGGATACTGTATGTTCTTTTGGTTTTGGTTTGGTTAAGTTTTACGTAAGGGGTATTTTAATTGAATTTAGATCCAAAATGTATATATTTATTTATTCATTTATGTATCAGGAGCAGTGCATATTAATGAATGTTTCTGTAAATGTCTCCGTCTTTGCATATATTTTTTTTATTTAACCAAGATTTTAAATGCCAACATAAAATCACTAGCATATATCCACTCATGGAGTAACATACACAGTAGACACAGTTAATCGTTTAAATATTACCAAAAGATAGATATAAATGTGGATGTTCTTTGTGTCCAGCATTTTAAACTAGGAGCTACTTCTAAGACACTCAGCGATATACAGAGCTACTTGGTTGATACAGAATTACTGAACAATGTAATGGTGACTGTAGTGGTTCCCAGCAGGTGACCCAAAAGCCAAACTCGTGAGTGGTGTCAAATACAAAAATTTATTAAAGAGAAAAATTACAGAAACAAAAATCCTGGGACCAATTGGGTCGCCGCAGGAGAGAACACGATAACGAAAAAGAAAAAACACAAATAACCTGGGACTCAGTCTTGAAGGAAAGTAACAAACAAAACATGAACTAAATAAAGGAAGGAATAAAACTAAACTATATCAACCTGGAACCACTAACAGGTAACCGCAGGGAAACAAAAACTAGAAAAGGAAAAACAAGGTTTTACTTTAGGGAAAACACCAAGAACCTACAAACAGAACTAAGCTGGACTATCAAACAAAATATCACGAGACAAAAACAAGAAAACAAGGTACAAACCGGAGAGCAACACTAAGCAGAGCACAGGACCGAGGAACAAGGAAACCAAGACAGGATCGGGAACAAGGGCAAGATCGGAAACTAGGGATGGGCTATTTGACACGGACGCTTCGAAGCTTGTTTTACCTGCGTGAATCAAAGTGGTTCGGCACACTGTTCCGGGGCGTGTGTCAAATGACGCTGATCACGTGATTGGTGATGTCTGAAGCGCCGCATGTGTCGTCTGGTCGAACCGCGGTTCATACGTCACTCATCTGTTTGAACAGGTTGGCGCGCTATTCCCTTTAAAAGTAAAATGAATCCCAAACGCCGGCTGTCCCCTGTAGGGACTCGAGTTCATTGCGGTTTAGCATGGCTTCGTCTTCACGTAAACGTTCTGTGGCTTGGGATTACTTCACCTAAGTCTCGCCTAATAATGTAGTGGTATTTTTTTAGTGTAATATTATTATTAGCTAATTATTATGTATTTCTCAAGAAGTAGGTGTGTATGTCAATGTAAAAATAATATTTTCTTTACTACGGAGGTGCGTTGCTTGATGTGCCCACAAGAGTTGGCATATCACGACAACACCTGATGATGCGACACCTCTGGTCCATCCATCATGTTGGAACACCGAATACGGCGAACCAAACTTTCAATCCTCCTCCTGCTGGTAATTATTGTAATGTATATTGTGGAGAGTGGGTGCAAGCAGCCACTTGCCTAATGGCTCATTGGGTTACACAGTGCTCTTTGAATCCAAAGGTCATGAGTTCAAATCCCACAGTTTTACAAGTTTGCGTTGTGTTGTGAAATATATCCCCTCTGACTTTATGCTTATTATACATATCAGATGTGTATAAGAGACAGGTATAACAAAGATAAGAAAGCTGGCTGAAGCAAATTATATTTTTGCAGTGCACCACCAGATGTCACTGTTCTGTGTTGTTTCAAAGCCCCGAAAGTGTGGTTCATTTTCCGGCACAATCTGACGAACCCCGTGGAAGCTTCATGAGGCTTCAGATGCCCATCCCTATCGGAAACCAAGGCAAGATCAGGACCAGGCATCAGGACGATAAGGAAAACGGTCTGGCAGCTTCTCACCCCGTCAGAGGGGTTTAAATACACAGGTGATTAGAGAAGCTGCCAGACAACGAGGTGCACCTGTGTGGTCACATGACCGACAAGGGCGGGAAATGTCACCATCTGGTGGACAAACAGTGGGACCACCGGCAAGACATGACAGTGACATGTTCCGGGACAAACAATACCATTAGAATTGTAAACATTTGATTATAACTTCAGCTGTAACTGCTTCGAAAGCACAGTAACAATACAGTTTTAACCCTTTACTTGACTAGTTTGATTTACGCAACCCTTGCTCTATACTGTGTTTGTTGCTCTGCGATGTACTGATCAGTACAGTATCAACATTCAAGAACAGCAGTTCTTTGTGCATAAAAGAATGGCTAACCTCAGCAACCCAAATTTTACTAAGGACATTCACGGTACAGTTCCTTACTAAAACAATCATCAAATAATCAAACATTAAGATTGTATGCACTTCACAGTAGTGTCTTCAATGGATACATTTTGAAACCTTTTAACTAAAACAATTCACAGATCCCTCCAGACCAGCTGGAGCTTTGCAGTGAGGCAATTTAGCGTGAAGAACACCTAAGACCTATTACTTTTTTACTGTGTATATATTATTATCACATAACACACAACACATTTTAATTCCTTCACAGCAGTTTTGTTGTTGTTTGTTCAACATGTATGACAACAACTTAACATACAACAAACAGCAGTAATGAGCTGCACCATATAAACAGTCAAGAACATTTGTATTTAGTGCATACAAGAATGCATTACCTAAGACTTTATTATGTGCTGCTTAGCAGAACATTTCTTTACTATGTACATCATATTAAAGTATCTCAATTTCAAAAACTGACAGACCCCCCCCACCTTATTGTGTATAAAACATAAAAAATGTACACACCAGAAACAATTACCTGCAGCTGTGTATAAAACTTGAACAGCAAAAACTGTTAGAACATCCTGAAGTATTCCACTTAGTGTACATGTATAAAGATTTAGAACAGACAAGAAAAATTGCTGTTCAAAAGTACAAGCTGACAGTCATGGCTTACTACCTAAGCTAGGAGTTTGTTTTTGAGAGTCATGAATTTCGGAGATGGTTTTGGGTGCAGTGTGTCGAGTCCCACAAAAAGTCTTTGAAACACCTCAAATCTTCTGGGAAGTTTGGAAGGATACTCAAGATTAAGTGCATACGTCAACCCTAGGAGTAGGCAGCATACTTTGGCCAGGTTTCCAATACAAGTAAGGACCGGTACTCCCTTAATGATGATTCCTACTGCATTTGGCTCACAGTAGATGTAAATGCTCATATTCTTCATTTTCATGTCCTCATGAACAGTGGTTTCTGCAGTTCCCTTTGAGATACAAAACAGAAATTTAAAAAATATATTTCATATACAGCAACTTGATATAATAGAAGCACCACAGCCAGGTGGTTTTTATTGGCATTTTAAATACTTACACAGTAGTCAAAGATTTGCTCCTGTCCACTCTCTCTCATGTACTCTATTGCCGTTTTCACACTGGCATTTAATTCGGTATTCGCTGCGACACGAAGCCAGTGTTATTCCCCGTTTGCATTTAAATTACAAACTAACGCACATTCGCTCCTCAACTAATGCGCATTACCTAATCCACCTCTAGTCAGTGGTTTCGATACCGAATTAACTAATACGGGTGTAAATCAATAAAAAGTATAACGGTTGTCGCTCCCCGCGTGCGTGTGAACACAACAACACCCGTATTAGTTTATTGATCTCATAAAATGCTACGGGAGCGGCTCATCGCCTTGTCAACCGCTAGATGTTGCTGCATTATTAGTGTAGATGAGCGTCTTGGGTTCTTCTATTCTGTGCGTGTTATTGAAAACACAATGACTGAGGCAGGACATTAGAGAGTGGATTCGGTCGCCACAACGTCTTTATTTTTCTTTTTTCTTCCACACCAACTTTGAACAAAACCAACAACAACAACCCGTCACGGCCGTACGGCAACTCATATAGGACAAAACTACCTTCCCCACAAAACAGTTTGCTTCATTAGGAACAGGGTTACAAAACACTTCCTCATATTTTCTCTCCTTATCTTCTTCATTCGTTCTTTGTGTCTCCTTTTCATCCCTTTCATACGTCGCCTTGATCTTTCTCTAACCTGCTCCATTTATTCCTCAAAATTGCAAGTGCGTTTGTTGACAGAATTTATGTTGGATAAAACCGCATATTAACTCTCGATTTATAACCACGTGATCAAACTGAAACTGGACCATGGTTAGACTTATGCGCTTTCGCTCCCTTACTGTGTGTGAATGCAAAGCGGGTGAATGCAAAGTGAATCGAATGCGGGTTAGTTAATACGGGATTGAATCCCGAATTACCTACTTCGTGATTCGATCCCGAATTGAATGAGAAAACGGCATACGAGGCATCTCAGAGTCACATCTCTCTTCTTCACTGCCGAGGCACTTGTGTCCTAGAGTTTATGGAATATTAATTAATTAATTAATTAACTAGTTTTGATGGCCATTTTTACTCCAAATCTGTGATAGAAGAATAATAAATGAATCCATTTTGTTGGCCATTTTCACTTCAAATCTGTGATACCGTTATTCCTTTAGGGCATAATTACAGTGAGTTTTAAACTTTTAAACTATTTTTAACCCACCTGTATCAGTTCCATCAACAAGTTCTTGATACGCAGACCAGTCACTCCTCCTTTTGCATACACACACACACACAGACATGAGTGCATGTACAGGTAGAGCATGACCGCTAACAGCTGGTACGCGCTAATTGTGCGGTAGCAGCTTTACTTTTAACGGAACTGTTGCTAAATCATGTAAAGCTCAGCACAGCAGATTGAACCAGACAGGAAACCCGACATTGAATTAACATATCACACCCTTCCAAAATAAAACACAATACGCAGATCACGTAGATTCACATCATCATTACGTCGGGTCTCGGATATTCGGCACCACGGGCGACGAGATATTGATTAAGTTGATATAAGCAGCATTTATGACATTATACGTCCTTTTCATGAGGACAATGACAGAAAGACCAGAAGAAAACTAAACGACTATCTCTTGCCTCCCAGTACCGTCATGTATGTGTGTGGCGGCCTACACAGCCAAGTACAATGTCGAAGCGTCGGTTTTTGTCATTATACCATGTCATTATAAGAGTCATTATACATTTAAAATACTACACTACCACACAAGGATAACGTTAACTATAAACAACACAGTTACTATAACTGGTACAAACAGTGTTTGGTTGAAGTTAATGAGCTGTTGGAGCACATTCGAAATGGCGGGTGGCGCCGCAAAAAAAAAAAATTAACGATGAGCCAATCTTTGCAAATTGTAAATTTATACATGTCAGTTCTGGCAAAATCTAACTTTTAACAATGTACAATGTTACTTACCTCAATTAGGTAGGGTTGTCGTTGGGCTTCGTGACAAAATGTGCCGCTTCAGGAATCCAGAGGGTAATTTCTAGAAAATTCAGTAGTAAACTGAAGTCTTCCCCTTCTTGTTCTTCGGGCACTGCATCAAGTGGGCGGGGCGTGACGTTTTGCGTCCAATATAAACGTTTAAAGTGAGTTTAGTTAAATCAATTTATGTTGAAGTCCAATGAAACTAATTTAATCTCACAAAAAATTAAGTTACGACAATATTCACACTTATTACTTATAGATAACTCAAAAAAGCTATAAAAGAAAAGTAAATTGATTTATTGGAATAAATATAATTTAAAAAATAAAGTAAAATGGACAATACCCCTGAAAGAGTTTTTACAGTGTATTACCAGCGGTTCATCCCACAGTTCGCTGACCTGGCCAGCCCCTTGACGGACCTGACCCGTAAGAGGGCCTCAGATCTGGTCCAGTGGACGTAGCAATGTCAGCTGGCATTTGAGCAGCTGAAACGGACTCTGTGTGGTAAGCCACTCTTATGAACACCCAACTTTTCTCTCCCTTTTATGTTGCAGACTGACACGTTAGGCAGATGGCTGGGGACAGTGTTGTCACAGCGGGTGTGTGTGGGGAGGGAGGTTGGGTAGTTCGCCCAGTCGGGCAGTCTACCAGCCTCAGTCAAGAGGTGGAGGTATGTGGTAGTGATGGGTTGATGAGGCCTCGTGAAGCGTTTCGACACATTGCAAAACTGTATCGATACTGTGTTGAAACTGTGTCACTGAATACTGACACCTGCTGGACCTTATAAATCCCTACAGGCAACCTTGTTGACAGACTCAACTGACAATCCTATGACGTCCTAGTATATACAATAATGTATTTTGTTCTGTTTTGACATTCACATTTAGAATACTTATTTATTTATTATTTAATATTTTCAGATACAATCAATGAATAATGTGAAAATGAAAGTGAACGTGTATGCTTGTGGACTGTTTTTATTATTGAAAAAAAAGTTTCTACTACATCTTGAAGTTTGTTTTTTTTTAATTATCATTACTTCGCCAATTGCAGAAAACACCCACTCGCATAGGGCACAGATGAGGCTGGGATACAGAGAAATTGGAAGGACAACTGGTAAGAGATCAAAATGGCAGAAACCTTTCATTTTCCTGGAGGCTGCGCCATAATTCAATGATGAGATGGAATAACAACGGAGATTCTTTGTTGTGGCCGATACATCCTCTTGACAGATGCGCGTCCTTACAGACACAGTTTGGCGCGTTCATGTCAGTTCGAAGCAGTTCCTGTATCGGTCACGTGACTTTCTAAAGCGACATACTCGACGCATGCGTCGCCGCGTCGGTGTTGCCCGACCCGTCACTTATTGGTCCAGTGACTTTCTAAAAGCGGTACGCGCACCGACACAGTGTTTCACTGCACGAGCTCGACGCGTGTCCCGACGCGTCAGTGTTGCTGGACACATGTATGTGGGGGCGGTGCTGATGCTGCACTGGGCGCAGGTGAGCACAATTCTATTAATCAGATCTCTCCCCATATTAGTAGGAGCCGGGACTGCAGAAGGAGAGAGATGAGCCGTGATGCACGGAACCTTCTAAAAAAAATCAGCCACACTGAGAGGCTTTAAAAGGACACTACTAAGACTTTGAGAGAGTCTGTGACAGGATGCCTAGGGAGGAATTGTGTTTTTGTATGAGGAAGTCCGGAGTGTCAGAGAAGTATAAATCAATCAATCAGATTGTATTTATATAGCCCACATTTACAAATCAAATTTGTCACATGGGGCTTTACAGGGTTGTAACATCCTCTGTCCTTAGACCCTCAGCCAGGGTAAGGAAAAACTACTGAGGAAAAAACCCTTCAACAAGGAAAAAAAGGTAGAAACCTTAGGGAGAACCACAGGAGAAGGATCTACTCCCTGGACGGACAGACAGTGCAATGGATGTTACCAGAACATAAAAATACAATAGAAAAAACAAATACAATAGACACAGCACATAGTCAGAATTTAAATGATTCCAATAGCAGTTATATCAGTAGGTGTATGATTTCTTAGGCTATGATCCCCGCCATCCTACTGCTGTATGTTAGAAGTATGTTAGGCTGGCGTAGGACATGTTAGAATAGTAAGACACTGGTGAGGTGCACTGTGTTGGAAGGACAGAAGACTTTGTTGGGGAGGTGGAACTGCATCAAAGTTCAACCTGAGCCCCATCCTGTTTGCTTTAATGGTGAACATATTGACAGATGGGGTCAAACAAGAGTCTCCGTGACAATAATCTTTGAAGATGACATTGTGATCTGCAGTAAAAGTAGAAGAGAACCTAAAAAGGTGGAGCTTACACTAGAGCAGGGGTCGGCAAGAAAACACTGGGAGCCACAAATATTTTTGTGTATCTAAAATGAAGATAACGCAGTATATGTTTTTGTTACCTTTATAGTTTTCTTTACCTATACCATTTGTTTAAACAACTACGGTGTGTTTTTCTTTCTTTTTTTTGCAACATGGTTACCTGATAAATCTCCCCCAATCAGTTCTGTTCAGCCTACGTCAGCCCACTGTTTCTGGTGCCGTTGGTATACATTTGAACAAAGTATCTTTAACAATTGAACCATGCTCTGTAGATCTAATGAAGATGACAGTGTAAAGGACAGATTACCTTATTTTTGAGATCAGATTGATGTGAATTGATGTGAATGTTTATCTGAATCTCATCTTTGTTCTTTTTAGGACCAAATTTCAGTGACACAATCCCATTTCTACCCTTGCTGTTCGACACGAATGTTGAACTACAGTTAATAAATATAGATAAAAACTTCAAAAAAGTCAAAATGATTATGTGTTTGATGATCTACTGTCCTTTGTTGCAGTTTTCTAAGTCCGTTCATAGTGCTGAGTCATGACGTTCAGACACATTATAGATGCTCAGACATTTGCTCCATGCTGAAAAAAAAAATAAAGGTATTATTACTGAACCCCCTTCCCGCTCTTCCCTCCTTTGCTATGACGGTGGGAAGAGGGAAGAGCGCTCGGTTCCGCAGTTTCTGTATGCATGCTTCACAACTGCATGTATCATGAAATCACTTTGCCCCAAAATCGTAAAAAAAAAAATTCCATAACTTATATTGAAGTAGTGTGTTTATGTCAGTATCGGTTCATATCGGTATCGGAAATTAAGAGGGCAAATCTGTTAATATCGGTATTGGTAAATGTTATATCAGACATCCCTACTCTCTAGTTAGTGTTATTTGGACTTAGGTGAGTAGAGTACGAAGAATACGCTAAGGCTGATCTCCACTGACAGTGGATCAAACTGATTTGTACCAACTGTCAACTTTTATTTCTAAAATCTAAAATCTATGTCCTTCTTAAAATCTTTTTGTAAAAATGACTTAAGAGAAAGGGTTAAATGTTCAAAATTTAATTTCAGTTTTAAGTCAGTCAGAAACATAAAGGAACAGCAACCGAACACAGGAAAAATAACATAGGATTCTCTTCACTAGGAAAATCCATTCTGCTTCACTGATTTAGTTAATGGAAGAAATTTAAAACTGCTAAATGAAAAAATCTAGCTCAATTTTTAAATTCAAATTTAAAATTCACCTTTAGACTGTGAGCACTGTGTTTTTACACCATTTAATGAATTAATTTTCTTTTGTAGGTACATCTTTTACTCATTCAATCTTTTCAAACACTTACATCATTCATGCTCATCATCGGCAAAAAACAAAAAAAGTATTTCAAAATAAATAAAAACTAAAGCTGATACATGTGTACAAAAAGATTTTCTGTAGGTCTTAATCCTGATCCTGGTCATTGTCTCAAGGTGCAACTAATTTGATTGAAATCCTTACTGTACAGTTAGTGCAGTTTAAATAGTGTTTCAGTGTAAAGAAAATGTCACTGCAAATTAAGCTGCTGATCTTATCAGTGTCTTTACTTAACCTGGTGATATTTTACACCTGTCTTCTGAATCTACAGTAGCATTTTAAGTTTTTTTTAACACTTTTCAGTCCATAGATTAAACATGTTTTTATTTTTACTAAAGTGTTGAGTTTGTAATGCAATATTCCTCTAAAAACATGAAAACTTTCAGAGTCAAAGCTCATTTTAGAAAGTAAACAAAAATTATAATTAAATACTTTTTTATTTCAGTGAACAATTCCCAGTGTAAGATTTATGTACATTGGTGCAGAAGTGTGGAACATATTCATATTCATATTAATTTGGCTTCAACAAAATCTTCTTGTAACATCTGTAGAGAACAGCTGTTTGTTTTGTACTAAACCAAACACAATTTGTCCTGTAAATGTTGCTGAGTCACAGATTCAATGCAGCATTTGAGTAAAACTACTTAAGACCTTTTCCCAGAATGCACTTCCTAGAGATCTGACCATTATCAAGCAGCTTCCATCAGTTCAACATTGTTGTCTCTATCACTAGATTCCTGAGGCTCTTTGTTCTGCCCCTGAGTCATCAGTACCATAGTGGCAGCAGCAGAGTAAGAGGGCGGGAGATCAACTGGCACGGTTCGGGTTCGACTGCGGCCGCTCTGGCAGCAGACGCAGTGCAGGCAATCGTGGATGTTGTATTTGAAGAGCCCTCTGCAAGGGTGAAAAAACTGGTAGAAGAGCAGCATGAAAAGCACAGCCAGGCTGTAGCAAATCAGCAGCTGCACGCACAGCAGTGGAGCACACACATATTCGTAGAAGTCAGACTTGTAGAAGTACCACAGCGTGATAAGCATAAAGTTCTCCACAAAGCGTCCACAGTAGTAGGCAGCGAGTCGAGCCCAGCGCTGCTTCCTCTCTATTAGTTCTCGGTGAGACAGATCCAGCTGGACCGCAGACCAGCAGAAGATGTTTATGCATGCATAAAGCAGCGTGAAGATACACAGCACCACCGTGGTACCCACTTTGGAGAAGTTCTTTTCCACACTTTCTGTCAGTGAGCCCTTTTTCACCCAGAACTCTACCCAGGGCAGGAAAAAGAAGAAGAGGAGGTTGACAATACCGACCAGGATGACCCAGTGAGACAGCGCTGTGCTAAAGAGGACCAGAGCCGTGATTCTGGTGGCGATCTCCAGAACTCGCCACACAATCATGCACAGGTAAGCTGAAGGACGCAGGCGCACTTTATAGTCATCATATCTTATCTGGATGGCCAGGATGCTACAGACAAGAGCGCCATACGTGATGGAGATGAGAGTGATGACCATCAGTGCCACTGAGAACAAGGAAAAAAACTATTAAAAGTTTTTTAAAAGTCAAAGAACTATTACCTATCTCAACTCTATTCCCATCTAGGATCAGAACTATTTACTGTAAATCAGGGGTGTCAGGTTAAACCTGTTTAACTGTATATACCTAACTACTCTATAATCTATCAGTATATGTTTCTGTTTTTTTTTTATATTTATTCAATCTAAACTTTAAGTACTTTAGTACTTTTAAGTTTCTATGGGCCACATAGAGATGTGGTGGGATGCATTTAGCCCACAGACTTTCAGACAGACAGATTCTACACCCAGAACACAAGCCACATTGACTTTGTTAAAACTTTGTCAAACCCTGATCCAAATGTGCCTGTTCAGCTTTGTAAGCCAGCCCACCAAACTTGTGTATATAAAATAGTGTATTTCTTTTTTTTTCAATGTCCATTTTTTCCCTATAGAAGGCATAGAAAACACTAAAAACTTTTTAGTCTTCATGCAAAACTTAAGTAATTTATCTTATTGCACACAAATTCAGCATCATTCTGCGCCTGAATCATCCAACTATTCTAAGGTCAAAGGAGCAGCGATCTCCACGAATCCAGATCACAATGTACTGGACTCCTTTGAATCTTCCTAAATCCACTGAAAGCCAACCTCCCTAACTGGAATTTGGTCTTAGCCAAGGCTAAACCCTAGAGTTTCACACCAAAGACATTTAATCTAATCTGATATTATCAGAAGTGACTTAATCTAATATGACATAAAATTATCTGATATAATATGATCTATATCTTATAAAATGTAAATTATTCAAATCAGACCTTTTCTGACCATAATTTTTTTTAAATGTCTGTATTGAAACTGTAATTTGGTTCTGGCTTTTACATCCAATAAGTCCACACTTTTCTCTTGGATATTGATCTAATGTTTAAGTGTCAACTGAGGGTGATGCCAAAAAACTTTTTTATTAATAATCAAAATCTAATCCTGTATGAAGTGTGTACAGTATTCATGGTGGTGTGTTGTGGCGCAGGGCCTTACATCTGAGTGGCATCATGTATTTCTCCTGGATGGTGGCATAGAGCTGCAGCGTCAGCTGAGGGGTGGAGCCCAAGAAAGCCTGGATGACTGCGGTGCGTTTGAAGGCATTCCTGTGTGCTGCCAATTTGCGCTCTGATTGGCTGATCTCCCACTCCATGGGCGTCTTATGGCCTTTCTTCAACTGGATCTTCCTAGAGATAGTGACGTACGGTTCCTCTTTCTTTCCAGCTTTGAAATAAACCCAGAGAGCCTCGAAACACCTGCAGGAGAGAACAGAGTTTAAGGATGTAGTTGTATATCGATGAAGGTTCTCAGTCATCCAGGTAATGGTCAAGGTTTAAGAGTTAAGTTAGGCAACTGGAAATTCAGTTTTTTGGAAATTGTTTTACCTCTCATTCAAGAGGGAGTGATCCTTTCAAACACTCACAGTACTCATATATATTCTGTAAGTAAGGAGAAAGGGGTGTTTCTGGTCCCTACTGTTGGGTGGACCTGGGGTTACCTGTGAAGTGTGATACCAGTCGTTGGGTGGGTATTGATGGGTCGTACCATCATTGTCGGAGTGGTTTTGGTCACACGGCTCGTTGATGTGTGAAACCGGTTGAGAGTGTAACCTATTGGGTATTGTTCCCAAAAGAGCTTTGTAAGTGGGTGAAAGGTTGTGTCTCAAACCACCACCTCTGTTGAGGGATGTTTTTTCCAGGTTGACAAAAATGGCTAGCACCTCTCCCAAACCATCGGTCCTTCCTAGCCAAGATTTGAATGTCTTGGTCCTCAAAAGAGAGGTTGGTAGCCTTCAAGTGTAGGTGGACAGCTAAATCCTGGCCTGAGGAGTTAGCCCCCCTATGTTGGGCGATGCGCCTGTGTACCGGCTGCGGGAACAAGCACACGTCAACAAGAACTGTGGTTATCCCAAATGGGCATTTCTAAAAAAAAACAACTAAGGAATACAGAGGGAGAGGACAAGAGGAAGGGTAATGTCATCATTCTTTACTTCACAGGGGTCTCTGAGAAACTCAGGCGAATTTTTAATCAGCATCAAATCCGTACACATTTCAAACCAGGCAACACCTAAGATAGAAACTGGTTCATCCTGAAGACAAGATACCAAGACACAAGCTGGGCAACGTGGTTTATGCCATTCACTACAGCGAGGGGTGTAGGGACCTCCACATAGGGGAGACCAAGCAGCCGCTACGCAGGCGCAAGGCCCAACATAGAAGGGCTAACTCCTCAGGCCAGGTGTAGTTGTAGTTTTGCACCAGCAGAGGGAAGCACAGCGTTATAGGTACAAGACCTAGACTTGGTCACGAAAACCGCATTAAGTGTATCAACATTATTTGGATACTTGATAAAAGTGTAGGTGACAAATTCTTAGAAAGAGGTACTCTTGTAGAGGTAGGCTACAGGAACTATTTGGACCCGGAGTGGTGGAGAAACTGTCTGAATTTGTTCTAGAATTTGCTCTAAACTGGTTGAACTACAAAACATCCATCCATTTCTATTTAATTTTTATTTCTATAAAAACATGGAGACAGATGCTAGTAGCAGTGGGAACTCTTTCCACACAGCCTTTGAAACTATGTATCAGTGTAAGGTGTACACTGAATGAAGAAGCTTAGTGTCCTAGATAATAAGCATTTGCACAAGTGGAAATTTATTTATCAGTCTTCCTTTTTGTTGACTTTTTGGGGAGATTGAATTACTGGTTGTGATTCTCGCTTTTTGGTGAGATTGGTTTACTGGACTGTATTATTTCAAAACACTGAACTAATATATGTGAATGCGAGTCAATGTAGGTAATAAAACAAGGCTTTAAGTTATGTTCCAAGCACCAGGGAAGGGAAAGGAAGCTTAATGCTTAAAAACACAATATCCCATGTAAAAGAACTGCAGGCTGGCTGACAGACTTCCTCTGTGACTTGCAGCCCAAAGGAAAACAAGCACAAGCTCCACCAGAGGGCAGCGAGAGTATCAAAAACAAACATGCTTCTGTGTTGAATAATTATGTGAAACCCTTTGGGCCTGGGAGTGGTTCCTGTTGCTCTGGGTGAGCTAAAGAAGGTAAAGGTTGTCACTCAAGTCCAAGAGAAAAATCTCTTTATTCTCAAAATGATTCACAATTTGGTTTACGTTCATGTGTAGGAAATAAAATAATAACCTTTTTTTATTTAGATTTTTCTTTCTATTTCACAGCCAAAGTTTTCTTTTATTATAAACAATAAATACTTGACTAATTTGATTACTTGGTAAAATGAGAAAACTAAAATGCAGATAAAACAAAGCCTGGGAAACATCCATGCTGCTCCTGCCAACACTTCATTCTGTCGGAATGTATTATCTTTTCCAGAGAACACACAGCCTTAGGAATTTGACATGAACCTGTTGCTGTCGAATGACTCGGCACTACAGGCACTGACTGAACAAACTCTTCGAGACTAGACATCAAAAATCAAGCTTTTGTTTCTGCAAAAAAAAAAAAAAGTCAATTATCTGAAAGGCTACAGAGCTGGAGGTTTGCAGCATACTATATCAGTGTGCCTGGAGAAATACCTAAGCTCAAAAACAAGAGGTTGCTTTGAACAGGAGCCAACTCGCAGCCGACTAAATGGTTTCTGTAAAAGCACTGAAGACCAGAGTGTGAGGAAAGGGAGGAATAAAAGCAGGAAGGATGAAGACATGATCTTAGAAAATCAATATGCTCACTGCAGAAGATAAATGCATCCAGGCTGCTGCTGTAGTATGTGCAAACTGATCCAGAACTATACACAATGAGGTGTCTCACAGAAGAACTGATAAACCTGTTCATCCTGACAAAGCACATAAGATGACCTGGAATTCTGATTTGAGACCAAAGAGCTGCTCAAGGGTGTATTTCTCTGCAGGGTGCTACAGAAAAGAAATTTTGCCGGACTGCTCGGGTCAGGTCTCTGGGGATTTCAATCATCACTAACAAATATCCTTATCATACTACTGTAGGATGTTTGAAAAACCTAGAGACAAATTGGGAAGAGCTGGACGTGCTCAAACAGGTCCAAACCAAGGACAGTAATTACTGTAAAGGTTCAGCAACTACAGGTTTGTCATGTTATGGCACAATCCAGAAAATACTTCCAACAGACCTCACGGCAAATGTCAAAAGCTTATATTTCTTTTTTTAATTCATATAATGAGATACATTGATAAAACATGTTTTTGAAAATGTAATTGATGGTTGGTGAGTTGTTGGCCATAGATCACAAAGTCCAATGGTGCACTAAACCCATGATAAATATATATTTTTTAACACTGCAGCAATTAAATCTGAAAGAATATCCCACAATAAAACATTCTGCTTGCTGGGGTACACCACATAACTGAGTTCATCATTGTGCAAATAACTATTTTAGTAATTAACACTGTCAATGTAGTAGCTAATAACTGCACCAAGATAATAGATGAAAATAATACATTTATCTAAATTTTGTACATCTCTTTTTACTCATTTTGTCCTCAAGAATTAACTGGAATAAATAGAAAACATATTTGGAATGAAAGGGTTAAAATTAAACAAAAATTAAAGGTCACAAAAAAACTTTGTTTACTGTACAACCAACAAGAAACCCATAATTTCAGTTAGAGCTAAAAAGGGGACCTCTTGTTCTTGCATGATGCATACTATTCTGAAGTAGTATACTAACACTGCAAACATGATCATGCGAATCAGAGCACTTAACTCAGTTCCACCACTTCCTTTTACAGTTTTCTTGGATCCCTAATTATGAGCACAAAGTTCAAAATCCTGTATCTGTAATGGTATGGGTGCGGGTTAGTGTTCATTGAATGGCTGACTTAGCCATTCAATGTGCACCAACTCTGAAGGCTTTACTGCAATAAGGTAAATAGGGCCATGTATTTTATCAGATGTTTCTGCTTCTCTGGAAAGCTTTGGCAAACCACGGCACCAATTACAACAGTGTTTAAAAGCTGATGCATTTAGTCAACTCCTGTGACTGCTGTGTTGTAGACATTGAAAGCCAAACAATTATTAATTAAGCCAAATTTAAATATATTTTTTCTGTAACCTGATTCACTGAGAATTGCCACTTCAAAACTGCAAACTTTAAAGTTTTTATTCCCTTGATATTTGAAATTAGTTTAGTTACATTAGTTAGTGGAATTAGTTTGTCTTATTTCTTTGTTTCAATTAATTTCATATATGTACAAAACACTGATTAGAAGTCTCTGATAGCAGTCTCAGACAGATGTCAGTTCATCCCAAGGACAAAACCCTGAGGGAAAACAATACCATCTATGCGAGAATAAAAAAAAAAAAAAAAACAACAAACTGCACAAATGCATTGCCTAGCAAACGAGGGCTACCACATCAGGGCAGGATGCAGTTTATATATACATATATACATATATATGTACACATATATATATATACATATATACATATATACATATACATATATATATATATATATAAAAATATATATAAAAATAAGTTAAGATCTTGTAGTTCAAACATGATGAAGCATAATGGTTATATGATGAGTTACCCTATGGCCTATCCCACATAAACATGGGCGCAGCCATCCTGCACGGAACATAACTAATTTCTCTCCATTTCTCTCCAAAATACACTGTGCCATACTGTGAGCCCCCCATGGGTGGAGAGCCAACTGGAAGATATGTGGGTCAGGATGGTGCTATAGTAAATCAGTAACTCAGAAGCAACTGAGATGGAGGATTAGCACCTGAAGCTTTATGGAACCAGGTCTTCTTCCGTAACTACCAGCCAGAAAATAAGTCTTTATACAACTAAGTGGCATTGAAATGGCCAACAGAAACTAAAAGATGCTTAGAGACTGCATGATGCATGAACAAATCGGAGTAAGGAATAGAGCATGAATAATGCACCTTCTAAACAGATATCGGTCTTTTACAGAGGGAGCAAAAGGAGAACTGTGATACAGAGAGGACAGTTACTGTATTTATATTTACATTGGCTGTATATGCTTTTGGTGGATTTGTTAATGATCTGTTTATTATTGTATCTTTTGGGTTTTTTTACATCTTGTATTGCTGCTGAATGGGCAGATCACTTTGATTTGCCTTGATCTGCATCACCTTTAAATTCAGTTATGTGTCTTTATATTTTTGTTAAAAAATAGCAGCTGCAAGAACATCTCTGATTGATCTATCAGGTCTACTGTGTATGGCCTCATCCATGACAGAAAGTATGTGGAACATTAGTTTAGATTCAAACCTGTCTGAAAAGTGTAAGTATGTTTATGTTTGTGCTTGAACAAATGGACATACTCCTCACTTCAGTATAGCCAAGTCTTATCCAGCTCTTTATTTTAGAAGCAAGTCCATTTATATGCAACCTAGTACTTCACATGGACTCAGTTGTTGTTAGTTAAGTGTTTTATCTTGTATCACCAGCTTAGGTCACAGGTGTCAAACTCAGGCCCGGGGGCCAAATCTGGCCTGCAGTGTAATTATTTTTGGCCCGCAAGATAAAATCAAATATGTACAAGAGTTGGACCACAAGTATGTAGACCTTACATATTGTCAGAATTTGTTATATTATTAATGCATGCTTTTACTGCACATACATTTTGTTCAGTAAAAAGGGATTTATATAAAAAAAATCTGGAAACACTAATTTCTGAACATACTGTATATATTCTGGCCCACTGTGAAATTGAGTTTGACATCTGTGGCTTAGGTCAAGCTTTCAGCTACATTTCAGTCAACAATGTCTGCATGTGTGAGTCATACTGAACTGTACAGTTGTTAAACAGGTCTTTGGGCTCAGGACGAAACTTAACAGATCAAGTCACCTTTAAGCCTGACCCTAAGCTCAGTTCAGATATTGAGACTGATTATGGGACCAGATTGTACTCACAATACAACCTTAATTTATTTTAAGTTTTTTTTACAATACTATCATACATGTTAACCCGTTTCGAATCTTCCCCACACTGTTATCCACCCTCCATAGACTGTATTAACTTTTACCACATAGTTACATGACAGAGGAGTTGGAGAATGTAAATGCAAAAACAGATTATGTATGCAAAATATAATACACAACCATGAGAAACATAGCCCTCTCCCTGAACCGACACCTTAACGTGGTGGAGGGGTTTGAGCATCCAGGTGAACCTAGGGGCTATGTTGTCTGGGGCTCAATGCCCCTGGTAGGGTCTCCCAAGGCAAACAGGTCCTAGGTGATGGATCAGACAAAGAGCGGTTCAAAAAAAAAAACTGGTTGTTGGACTTCTGTGCAAGCCACGGTTTGTCCATAACGAACACCATGTTCAAACATAAGGGTGTACATCAGTGCACTTGGCACCAGTACACCCTAACTTGGCACCAGTGCACCCTAGGACGGAGGTCAATGATCAACTTTGTAGTCGTGTCATCTGACCTCCGGCCATATGTTTTGGACACTCGGGTGAAGAGAGGGGCTGAGCTGTCAACTGATCATCACCTGGTAGTGAGTTGGCTTCACTTACGGGGAGCAAAACTGGACAGACCTGGCAGACCCAAACGTATCGTGAGGGTTTGTTGGGAACGTCTGGCGGAACCCCCTGTGAGGGATGCCTTTAACTCCTACCTCCGGGAGAACTTTGAACAGGTTCCGAGGGAGTGGGAAGACATTGAGTCTGAATGGACCAGGTTTTCCTCCGCCATTGTAGAAGCAGCTGTTCGAAGCTGTGGGCGTAAAGCCTCGGGTGCCTGTCGGGGCGGCAATCCCCGAACTAGGTGGTGGACACCAGAGGTTGGGGATGCCGTGAAGCTGAAGAAGGAGTCCTACCGAGCCTGGCTGGCTCCTCTGTGGAGAGTGTTGTTGGACGGTGGAAGGAATACTTCGAGGATCTCCTAAATCCCACTGACACTTCTTCCTCGGAGGAAGGAGAGACAGGGTGCTCAGTGGATGACTCACCGGTCAACTGGTTGTCGACCGGAAAAAGGTGGTAAGCACCCTCCAGGTCGGGGGAGAGATCCTGCCTCAAGTGGAGAAGTTTAAGTATCTCGGGGTCGTGTTCACGAGTGAGGGAAGGATGGAACAGGAGATCGACAGGCGGATCGGTGCACCGACCGCAGTAATGCGCTCGCTGCATTGATCAGTCGTGTTGAAGAAAGAGCTAAGCCGAAAGGCAAAGCTCTCAATTTACCGGTCAATCTACGTTCCTACTATCACCTATGGTCATGAACTTTGGGTCATGACCGAGAGAACGCGATCCCGGATACAAGCGTCAAAAATTAGCTTTCTTTGCAGGGTGGTAGGGCGCTCCCTTAGAGATAAGGTGAGGAGCTCTGTCACCTGGGAGGAGCTCGGAGTAGAGCCATTGCTTCTCCACATCGAAAGGAGTCAGCTGCGGTGGCTTGGGCATCTACATCGGATGCCCCCTGGACGCCTCCCAAGGGAGGGTCATGTCCCACTGGGAGGAGACCCAGAGGAAGACCTAGGACACGCTGGAGCGACTATGTCGCCCGGCTGGCCTGGGAATGCCTTGGGATCCTCCCAGACGAGCTTGAGGAAGTGTCTAGGGAGAGGGAAGTTTGGGCGTCCCTCCTCCGAATGTTGCCCCTGCGACCCGGCTCCGGACAAGCAGATGAGAATGAATGAATGAATGAATGAATGAATGAGAAACATAGCAGTTGAGAACCAACTGCAGAGCAGAACGTAGGTGACACATTGCACTAATACCTTTTTTACATAGGAAGGGGAATAACTTTAAGGGAAATGGTAATTTACAAAAACAAACTTTTCCTGTCATGCAATGTGTGTCTGTTAAAGTAGAAGCACAAGATGTGTGCATGTGTGTTTTTTCCTGTGGACGCTAAGCCAGCGTGTGCTTGTTCTTCCATGACTGCTGTACTCAGTATGAAGGTGAGCACAGTTCGATTAATCAAGACTCTATTTTTAATATTATCAGTCAGACCAAGTGCAGAAAAGACTGAACAGAGGAGTTCATACTGTTAAAGACAGACGGACCATTTTAATCCGCCAGTCATGGCGCAGGAGTGCACAATATTGTAAAGAAAAATAAAGGAAAGAAAAAAGCAAACTCCTTGTCATAATTATTCGCACCACTGCATACAACAAAATGTGGCCTCTGCATTTAACCCATCACCAAAGTGAACAGTGAGCAGCTTTGAGCGGCCGGGGAGGTGTGAGTGGGGACGGTGCCATGCTCAGTGGACCTCAGTAGTAACTCGGTGGTAGGGGGATTTGAACTGGGGGCCTTGCGGACCCAGGTCCACTTCCTTAACCACTAGGCCACCAACTGCCCCGAAGGCTGTTGACTGTCTTCTATGTCAGTGTAGCTGACGTTAAATTAGGGCAAACCTTGATCAAACACAGAAGCACAAACACAGCAACAGCAAAAACAGAGCAGAACAAAGTAAGCAAGTGGTGAACGGACACAGGGAGGCTAGTAAGGCTACAATGCATTAGCCCAGTGGTGTCAACCTCATTTATACCGGGGGGACCAACACAATTTCCTTAAAGGGCTGGTTGTAAATGAAAGTTTAGAGATGCAACTACTCCATGTTACTTTGGTTTATTATAATTTATTAACATACCTGATATTATTCACTGCTGTATAATAAAGCCATTTTTAGTTTATCAAGTTAGGAAACCCTACTGTACTGACATTATGAAGTGTTTGTAAGCTGCCGGGGGCCATAGATGAGATAAGATGACTTGGGGGCCTTGAGTTTGACATATGTGCATTAGCCAATGTCTGTGACGAACAGGAGAGCATGAGCTCTGATGTGTTAAAGTCCTACAGCTTAACAGAGCTTCCAGTAGGCCTTTCGTTTTACTCTGTTTTAATTTCCAAAGAAATAAAAAAATAATAATATTATAATTAATACAATAATAAAACTTTATTTAAGAAAATGATCAAAAAATGCCTTGATTTCCTAAAGGAAACCCACAAGGGATTAAGTAAGAAAAAAACTGTAAAATCCTGCAAAATAGCAAATCTCTGGTATACTGGAATTTTAGAAAAATACTGATATTGGGAGCAAAAGGAGAACCACTAAGAAGGAAGGACATGTAATGTCCTGCAATTTCTGCAGCCAGTGAACATTGCCATGTGTGATATGTTCTAACCTGTCAATGGATGATGGCTAATACAAATGGATGCTGAAGATTGCCAAGCGAGAGCTGAGAAAAGAAGTGCAAAAAAATTACTTGCCAAATTTGAGCCAGCTCTTAGTTTGCAAATGCAAATAAGGCAATAGCTTTACAATGCATTGCACGTGGACAAAGCTGGTGCTGTCAAACCTTCATGTGGTTGTAAGTAGAGTATCTTTGATTTCGCCTGTGTATCCAAAAGATTGTCTATTGTTTAGTAAAAATCTTCCTCCTATGAGCAAAATGTGTCTTCATGATTATTTTCATTTAGCGCAGCATCCATGCTGATAGATTATATTTCAGTGACATAGAACAGAACAGTCGAGATGATGATTCACATGTGATTTGAACTGCAGTTGGTTCAGGCTGGTTGTTGTAGCTTTGACTATTAGCCAATTTGCCAGAGATGGTAGGGTTTTTTTAAGTGATTTAGTAGCTTATATTTAAATGGTATTTTAAATGAAACAATTTTTTACAGTTACTCAAAACAGAGTTTTGTCAGATTTTTAGCTTGGTACTTTTACTTTTACTTGATTAGAAATTAAGGACAGATAATTTTACTTAGTTAAATTTTTTGTGTTTTTTTCCACATAAAGAATGATGGTGAATGATTTAAATAAAGCACTGGATTCTAATTACATCATGACTTTTGATTCCCTTCCTCTAGGTCAAACTATACTTGGCCCCTCACCCTTGTCAGTTAAGGTCACATGATACTGTGATTTAATCTGTGAGGAAACTCTCTTTAAAAACGAGAACCAGTTTCCTGGATGTAGCATGTCAACATTTAGGCCCATTTCCTGCTCTGACCAGTTGTAGCAGATTGCAATGTCAGCATGGAATTGCAACTACACTATTAACACAGATCTAGGTTACATTGTGTAAAAATGAACAATTGTGTTCTTTGTTATTGACTTGTGTGTCATAAAAACACAATGAATAAATAAAATTATCCGTAAGTACAGTAATTTGTTGAATTACACTAGTGTTTAGATCTTAAGGCTTGGCATTGGTCTTTTGGGTGTATCATTGTTCAACTCAATTTTAATTATTATTTTACCTATTGAGTTAATTTTCTTGTTTTTTCATATAACTTATCTAACATGACTAGTTATGTTACTGCTCAGTCTTTGGACCTCCACACCCCCAACCCCTCTCACCAACCTGATAACTGGGCCAAGCAGCAGCAGATGGAGAAAAAGGACAAGTGGTCGGTCTCGGCCCAAGTCCCTGTGTACGAAGGTGAGTGTGAGCTGAATTAGCATAGCAGGAACTGCCATGAACATAATAGTAAGGCTCATCCAGATCATGTCATTGGTTCTCTCGTATCTTCTGCACAGGAATACGCCACAGAGACACTCTACGAGATATAGCACTGTAAAGAACACATCACCATATGGTGCTGGCAGAGGGTCATGTCTGACGATCAGTATGAACCTGTTTGCAAGAGGAGTGCTGCCCTGCAGCTTGATTCCTTGCTCATGCACAGCCATCTTTCAATTTAAAAACGAAATAACTGAATTAGCAGGTTTTTTTACTGATCTCATCTTCTAGTGATGGTTGAGTGTTCTACTACACTACTGTGCTCTTGTAGTTGTATAAGGAAGAAACAGTTTGAATCCAATGGAGAGAAAGCCATATCAACAAAATTATTCAATCTTTAATGATTATTTACATAATTGGTAGAAACTAGCTTTAGCTTTTTGCATTATTGTCTTTATCCTTTTGTCATCAAAGCCATGTGTAATGCTGTTAATTATCATGACATCACACACACACACACACACAGACAGATAGACAGACAGATAAATAGATAAATGTATAGATAAGGAATGTGCACAGTTTTAGACATATTAAGTTTGAAATTCTAATTGTATGATAAAGTTTATATTTACATTTATGCCACTTAAGCAGTCATGGGTTTGATCTCCATAGAAACCACAAGCTTTAATGTTATTCTTCTGTAAATTGCTTTGAATAAAAGAAGCTGCTAAATGCAATTAATTATAAATGTAATGGGTGTTTAAGTTAGACCGTTGTTTACCTGCTCTTAAATAACAACTTTGACTCCTGGTGTTGGAGATGTTTTGTCAGTTTAGACAACCGAGTTGCCTTAGTTGGGAGTACTTGTTATTCATACTTCTGCTATTTATCCAATTACCTGATGCCAGACTGTTCACTCAACCAGGTATTTCTATTTAAAGAAATGCTGTATTTATTTTTGTCCTTACTCTTTAGTGGTGCGTGCAGTGCAGTGAAGTTTGATTTTTGTGGCATCCAGAGGTTTTGTTGGAAGTTACTTCATTCACAATGGACAATGTTGTAAAAGTTCTTTGTTCCAAGTGGGTACAGATGGCTTCCTTTACCTGTCTTTCAACTGAACAAGAAGAAGTCCAGTTGCCTACAACTCAACTTTTTGGGAATCATGAGAGAATCATCACAGACAATTTGGTGGTAGTTGTTGAGACTGATATCCTTACACCCAGGTAACAAATTAAGATGTGAAAATGCATTCATGGAATAAGAGCACTAATCTTACTAGATGAGCACATTGTCAATATTTAAAAACTATGGGATCAACTTATATGCTACCATGAGCTATTCCATCTTTTGCATCTAGTTTAGCTATCTTTACAATGTTGCATATAAATATATGCTGGGAAACCTGCTAGGAACCTTCAACTCATAACTTAAGTCATAGATGTCACTGAAAATACTGCACACTGATGTGGAGAAATTAAAATAATGATGTTTAAAATAAGTGCACTAAAGGCATAGGCTTCTATGGTCAACTTCCTGCCTGTGATGTCAGTGAAGATAGCAAGATAAGATGGAAACAAGGAGACAATTAGAAAACCTGGGCCTGCTTTAAAGTCCCATTAGAGGAAGAACTCAATAGGTTTATGAATAATATATGTACTACTGTGTAAAAGTGTGTACTTGTCTTGTAACTTTTCATTACTTATTTAGAAAAGTTAGATACCACCAAAGAGTTACTAAACAAGAGAAATAAGGGTGAAACGGTTTCTCAAAACTATTCTAGTGCTTGTGTCTGTACTGATATTTGCACCACAAGCAACTACACCACTGTATGATCTGATACAGATATCAGAAAAGGAAATAATAACTTACAGAACTGCAGGTAGAGCTTCACTAGTGCTGAATCATTTGATCAACTCCTGTTTTCGTCACAGCAATAATCAGCCATTTGTTGCTGATTGGGATTATAATTTGACATAATTTAGAGGATAAGAGGACAATATTAATTTAGATTTTTCTGATTTAAAACCTTACATGTGTACAGTACAATTTTTAGTGGTTATATTTAAAGTAGTTAAAACAGGAAATAAATATTCATCATCATTACCAATATATAATATTCAATCAATCAGTCAGATTGTTCAAAAATGTCTTTCCAATGACAGTCCAAAGACTGTCTAATGAATCAGTTAGGTTTAATATCAACTACCTCTAAAACTGCCAACCCCCTGATAAAGACCTGAGTGATATCTACATTAAATGACCCAAGAATAACTGAAAACAAAACATTAAAATAATTATTTTAATCCACAGATTTAGTGTAACTTTATCCTTTATTTAAAAAGCCAATTATTGTGGGCCTGCAAAAACAAAGCAACGAAAGGTAAATATACAGAATAGACACATGTCACAATATGGTAACTTTTACTTCGTGAACTTCGAGATCCCGGTTATATGAGGAATGTTTTAAGCTTTTTCACCTTGCTGTTCGTGTTGTACTATTTTTGAGCTTTTCAATGCTCTCTCTATGGATTAAAATACAGTACACAGAGGTTAAAAAGAACAAAGTGGCTCCACTTAGGTTGACTCTTAATAGTTCTTAAACTGAGGTCTACAGTGACAATCTTTGATTTACAACCATGCAGCGAAAGCCTGATTAAAACCCTCCCAGTACCCACCTTACAACAGGCCCGAGCAGCAGCAGGTGCAAGAACAGAACAAGTGGTCGGTCTCGGCCCAAGTCCCGGTGGATGAAGGTGAGCGTGAGCTGACTGAGCAGCGCCGGAATCAACATGAAGGTGATGGTAAAGCTCATCCAGATCGTGTCGTTTGTGTTGTGGTACATCCCGCACAGTGCCGCGGCAGTGACAAACTCAGCAACGTACAGAACCGTAGCCAGAACAACACTTAAAGGCGGCCGGACCCGCCTGTGACTGACCACCAGCATAAGCCCGTCATCCGGTACCGACGAGTTCTCCTGAGGCTCCAGGTCAGAAATGTCCCTGTCCTGTTCCTCCAATGCAACTTCACACATGCTTGTCTGTGTCGGTCAGCTCTCCCCGTCTGAAATGGTTCTGTTCGGTGATTATTCTCCTGTAGTTGGCATCAGTATTCAATTTTCACCGTGTTGACTGTAGTCTCTTCCTCCTGGGGTTTCATCTTTACTTTCGGCTGTGTCACTGCTCTTGTGTCGCCGGCAATCTCTCTCTGTAGTTTGCTCGCTCATACACGCCCTCTCTCTCTCTCTCTCTCTCTCTCTTTTCCTCTCTAACAAATGGAGATATCCATGGCTTGTTTTACCCTATATTCGACGCGTTGTAACTGTTCTTTTGACCTGAATAAATACTCAAACATGACTATCGCCATTAACAGCATTTCTCATGTAACCCGGGAGACGACAACCAAGGAGGTCCGGTGCGTTTGATTGCCTCCGAGTCTGTCATAGGGAATCCAGTTTCTCTCTCTCCCTCGCTCCCTCTCCTCGACTGTAGGTGTATGTTTACTGCACGTTTCGCTTAATACGGAAACATAACCCAACACCGGAAATGATGTGTTGGTACTACACAAATAAGATCTTTATAGATAATTATAAAATTGTATTCGTAAACGGGCTGTTATAGTTCACATGACTTAGATAGAGCAACGCAGGGCTGGTTTTGGATATAAAAGCACTATTTAGACATGATAATTTAAACAGGTAAAGCTGGGTGTGGACTAGTTATTTACATTAACCACCAGAGAGAGTTGGGCGGACCCCTTTTAGCTGTTTACTGTATTACATAGGACCTGGCAGGATTACGTGGCGGTAGGCGTGTACTCGTCTACCTGTGCATTCAATAATCTTCTTAAGCAACAGAAACCAAGTGACAAGAGTAAATATGAAATTAAAATACAGGAAATGCATTTAAATATTAATACATATTCAGTTGGTACAACTTCAGCCCATCTGTTATGCAATACAATCCAAATATATAATCGCCTAAAACCGTAGTTTGTTCAGAGATATAGATGTAGATGTAGACTCTAACATCTCAATATGTTAGGTGGTATGCCATGTTCAGTTCAATGGCCATTGAATGAAAAAAAAAACAAAAAAAAACAAAGATCCATTTAAATTTTTATTTTATATTCACTGATTACAATATGTAACCGTTTAGCCTCTTGGTTCTGTGCATCATTGCAACTCACCACCATATAAGGCAAAGTGTTAGATTGGCAAAAGCAACCTGCTCTTATTTCTTTTGTAAAAGAAATTGTATTTTTCATGCAAACTTTTACATGCAAATATGAAATGTAAACTTCTTCCTGAAAAATTGGTGATTTAACCAGTAACTTGTTACTATAAGATCAGCCCACTAATCACTTGTCCTTAGTTTTATTTTTATTGTGTGTTTTGTTTTATTAACGATCAGGTGATCATGAAAGTTTCTAAATTTTGAATATAGACAAGTTTTTATTTTGTTGTTGATATCAGCTTGTAGGGTTATCACATTTGTTTCGATAAAACCATTTTGTTTTTAGCTGTTGGTGATAGACCAGAACAGTAATACAACAGACCAGTATACACATGTCTAAACAGTGTGATAAGTGTAAGAGGGCAGCGATATTTTTAACAGCCAATCAGATGGCATGTAGTAGTTCACGTGACTTCAAGAGCTGCTGTGACTTCAGCTGCTGCGATTTAAAAAAAAAACAACAAAAAATAGTTTGTAGTACAAGAAATTGAACATTATGTAGATTATAATTCACCTTCACATAATGAATGTATGTCCTGTCCCTTAATCTTTTTTTTTACACAGAAACCTGCTGTGCTGTTGACCATAGTCGTTTGGTTTTAATGAAGACATGCAGAGTATTTTCTTTCTCAGGACCTGCACCTGGTCAGACCACTTTAGAGGACACACACTACAAATAGACTTGTGCCCTCTTTATTTTAGTCCTCAGAAGCAACAGTACTATTGGAAACTGGGCCTGCTGCTCTAGTCTCTGAACAAAAACAATGCTCAGTAGTCAGAGGTTCTGCTTAAATCAACACTGGAAAGAATGTTTGCTGCACCTGTTATAAAACTCAAATCTCTACCAGATGGATAGAGGGCAGATACGTTTACTGTAATATTATCAATGAAAAAGGAAAGAGAAAATAAAAGAGGAGACGGATCCCGTCATATGATACACAGCATATTTGATAGGGAAGTACTACAAGATAACACGATGCCATACAGGAAAACAAATGTTGCGAAAATGTTTTCATCAGGGTTTTGACTTTAACCAGAAATTGCTGGTGTTGATAAGTCTGTAACAAAACTCCTAGGTCAATCCCCACAAGACCTGTGACACAATTTTCTATGATTTGTCTTTGTCCACAGCTTTTTTTTTTTTATAAAACATGAACAACAGCAGCACCCATATGGGGGTGGAGCGCTCAGTGCTCTTGCCTCCCTTAGGACAATCACTGATTCAACCCCTGGTAGTGACTTAAAGTACAATATGTCTTTATGGCTGTTAATGGCTTTTCTCTGTTTGCATACATACAATAATACTTCCACCCTCCACTAGCCTGAAAAAGATTTAAGAGGTAGAGGATATTGTCATAGTTTTTATTTCCTCAGTCTGAAATTAATGTTCAATAGAAGGGTAGTGGTGGCCTAGTGGTTAACCCTTGTATTATGTTGAAAAAAAAATACGTTGTTTATGTTGCGGGTCATTTTGACCCGTACTGTATAAATCCACTAAAAACAGTATAAAAACAGATTAAACCAATAATAACTTTATTTTAGATTATATCAACACTTATATATATTATATAAACACTTAATAAGTATAACAATACATTTTTATTTCAACACA
>JAFBJS010001974.1:89334-110367 GCA_016785265.1 Paraplagusia blochii | reverse complement strand
CACACACACACACACACACACACACACACCTGGTGCCTGTCTCTTATACACATCTTCCAAGGTGGTACGATGTAAAGAAGTTGTCACATGTAATATTATGGCCTTGCAACCCTTCACTCATCTCCAGCACCACACGCATCCCCTGGTTCTTTTCAGATGCTCCTCCAGGTAGCTTCCCAGTATAGACTTGAATATTCCATGCATAGCTGGAATTTGCATCACAAGCTACCCACATTTTGATGCCATACTTGTCAGGCTTGTTGGGCATATACTGTCTGAAAGGACATCACTATCCTAGTTCAAAATCTGTGATAAAGCTTCTTCAGCTGTAAATTTTCTGGAGCTCATTTTTGGTGTGCTTCTCAAACGGGTGTCATGAGAAAAGTGACAAGGACCAGGGAAAAAAATGCTTCCTTGACACACTCTTGGGTCTCTGGCATTTCAATTACAATTAGTCAAAACAAATTATATCAAAGAGGCAGTTTATTTTTGATCTGTACAGCCATTTATCCACATAAAAGGGTCCGGGTCAAAATGACCCGCAACATCATATTTGTATACAAACTCTGCACAGACGCTCCACTACACATCTAAGTGTCCAGATGTTACACACCAATTCATGACCTTAAATGAGGAAAAGTCACAAAATTTCAAGAAGAAAAAGGAAGGATAACCCATAATTTGGTCAACACAAAAACCAATACGGGTCAAATTGACCCGTAACATAATATAAGGGTTAAGGAGCTGGACTTGGATCTGGATGATTCCACGAGCTTGGTTTGATTCCACGAGCTAGCAAGTTACCATTGAGGTCCACTGAGAATGGCACCGTTCCCTCTCAATGCTCCTTGAGGGCTCAGATCTTCCCACTGTTCCTTTTGGTGATGGGTTAAATGCAGAGGTCACATTTTGTTGTTTCCAGTGGTGTGTGTCACAATGTCAAGGAGTTTGTTTTCATTTCCTAGAATCTTGTTTTGGTTCCTGTTCCTTTTCTACCATATTTTCAAACATATTTCAGTTCAGGGGGCCGCATGCTTCATAATAAGATTTAAGATGGGTCAAATCAGTACAGTCATAACATATTGCTCTGGGGTACAGATTAGGGTTGGCCCCATAGCCCTATGTTTACCTAACCAAAGGTCTTTATGTATCCATGTACTGTTACAAAACTTCACACATCATTAAATATAAGTTTTTACGCCCCAAAATGAAGAAATTCCTTAAATATTGTCAATTTATATAATTTCTCAAGTGCAAAATGTGTTATACAGATGGTTTAATTTGTTCCAGTTTGTTTAAAAAGTCTCAGCAGAATTTGAAATATGACTGCAATGTGCTGATCAGTAGCAGCTGAGGGGTGTGGCCTCCAAAACCTGTTCCAAAACCAGTTTCAGTATGTAATCAATATATTCTAAAGAATTATAATTATTAACATAAAAGCAGAGTAGCCAATTTGAGATGGTCAAGGTGGTGCAATATTTTACAACATAATATCCAAATAATCACAAGACATTTTAACAGCATGATGAAGTATTTCATGTGAAGTAAAATATTATTATAAATATTATTGTAACCCCAAGTTATATCTTATTGTGTTAACATTTTTTCATGTATAATTAGAAAAATAAATCCACTCAAAATTCCAATACTGCCAGGATTAAAGTAGGGGTCAACAGAGCAACAGCAAGTTAACTCTTATAAATCTGTTGACACTACACTCATTCAGCGTAAGATGCCTAAATCTGTCACCTCTATTTTTTTGTTTGTGACGTGCAAACATTAAAGTACATATGACGAATGCTGCTTCCACTTTGGCTTTGAGGCAATGTCTCTGTCCTTGGTGTAAAAGTTTAGGCTTCACGTACTGGGCAAGTTTGAATGAACTTAGAGCGGTTGACCTCCAGTGGGTTCACCACCACGTGGCCAGGCAACACATAAGTGGGTGAAAATGAATGGATGGCCTTGAGTTACTAAGCTTTTGTTTTATTAAGTAAGATTAAGTATTTGACTTAATCAATTTACTTTTGGATATGTAATAACATTATAAATGTAAAAGACATTATAAATAAATAAAAAAAAATATGGTATGAATTACATGTGGACTGTGGGTTGGTGGTCAAGGTAGAGGGTTTCAGGTTAAAATCCCTACACACTGCTCGCCAGGTGATGAAAGCTGTTCAATGTTCACTTTGATGATGGGTTAAAGGCAGAGGTTAAATGTGTTATGTGTATGTGGTGTCCTGTGTCACAATGATGGGTAGTCAAATAAATATGTAATAATAAAATGTTTATGTTGACAAATCATATCAAAATTGAAGATTAATTTGGTACTCGGGTGAAAATTTTGTAAGAATATAAAGAATATTTGTAAGAATATAAAGGGGTACAAATTTAATCATGACACATAATTTTACATAATTTTGTAGGAAAGGTGGCTAAGATCATGCTAACACTTCACAGTGTCTAGTGATTGGATGTCACAGATGAGTCCACCACAGACCACTCACAGTCACAGGCACAGTCATGTGTAAGAGCCTACACAAACAGTTTGTGATTGGCTGAAATAGGATCAGACTAAATTAGATTAGAGGTAATGCTGCTACAGGATGTTTTTGCAGAGCAGAATCTGAACCCATACATCAAATTGGACTCCAATCTGTGAGTGTTTTCTTTCATTCTTACTCTTTTCTTGGCTTGTTAAAAAAAATCTTTAAATCTAGAATCTTTCTGTGTGTTCCAAATTTGTTTTGTGTCATTATCTCCATGATAATGTTTCTGCTCTATTTCCAGATATATTTAAGCATTTGTTATATTTAAGCATAGTTTATATAATTTAAATTTTTCTTTTTACCTCATCTCATGATAATTTCTCCTAATGTACAAAACACAAACACCTAACACTTTGTCTACACACTGTATCTAGGTCAACTTATTATGACCAACAACAGCAGGTCAGAGTAAAAGGCTTTAAACTGATAATCACAGTTAACATAGAAGATTGTATCAGACAGAGAATCATGTGTAAAAATCTTGACAGATTGCCTCGACAGACAACAAAGGTTTCATAGCCATGTGTACTTAAACTCATGATGTTCATGAAACCCACCAATTCATATAGTCACACCTCAAATCTTTTTTGAATTATTTATAATTCAAAACTGATCTCTGTTGGTTTGCAGGTTTCCCTTCAAGACAAGATAATGACATGTGTTCTTAGTCCAAAATCTAATAAATATGTTCAATCTTATGAGCAACTGTTGCAGCTGGGTCTCCAAATTCCATGAGCCAATCAGGTGAGTGTCTCATCTCAAAATCAGTCAAAATATACTGTGAGAGAGTTAGAATTATAATTTTCTGGTAAAGAGAAATCTCCATAGCAGCTTAACAACATATTGTACAACCCAAAGAGCAACATAGTGCTTTGGAAGGGTTAAGAAAATACAAATAATTGGATTTTGCTGAAAACTTCAGGTTCCAAAATTATGTGTTATTTCCTGTGAATATGTTTATTTTCTAAAAACAATAATTATTTTCCGTTGCATTTAACTTCAATTTATTCAGTTTTTACTGCTTTGTTACTGTGGTATCTGGTTCAGTGTTGACGATGTAGGGATAAAGAGTGAAGACCTCTCCACTGACACTGACTTGCAAACAGAAGAGTTTATTGCAAAGAAGTACAGCAACCGGTCAACCGGTCTGCCTGTAGGGACCCTTGCCGATGGGGATCTCCTCCCAAACATCCCCAAATTACCTGCTTATATTCTCTTTTGGTGACCTATTGGATGCATTATATAAACCCTCTCTCCTAATTTAGTGTTTCCCGATTCTGGCGTTACCCAAATCTTCAGACTTCCCTACAAGAACTTCTGATATGACTGTAACCTGTAGCTTTGAGTTGAACACGTGCATTAAATCCCTCTGCACAATAATTACAGCAGGGCGCCAGCACAACAGACACCTCAAATACCCTCAGTATTTATAGGCACTGAACGGCTTGGAGCACCTCTAATCTTATACATTTTTATCATTATTATTATATTATGGACACAAAACACACAACGTGTGGTAGTTAGTTCTTGTCCAGTGTATTTTAAACAAGATGAGATGTATAGGTATTGTAGGCTGTTTGCTTTAGATGAAGCACCTCAAAGCAGCGCAGGGTACACTTGTTGTCAAAAATTCCCCCCAAGACACAAAAGGAACCCATTTGTGTAATTGCTGATACACGAATGTTTCACAAACTTTGCATTTGTATTTGCATTTGGACAGTCTTTTTACTTGGAACAGTATATTTACTAATACTGTACATGTAAGACCCCCCTAATGTCGGTTTGAATCCCCCTAATGCCAAGTAATTGCTAAGGTGCCCTGAGCATGGAATCGGCCCCAAGCACTCAAAAGCTGCTCACTTGGTGATGGGTTAAATTTTGTTGTGCACTCTGGTGTGAATCACAACACTCACAATGACAAAAAAATAAATTTAATCTTTTAAACTGCCCTACAGATAAAAGTGATTATTGTGATTTATTTTTGGTGTCAGTGTAAAGACGATGTGCATTTCTGAAAGACAAACAGTAGTAAAATGGATTGGGGTGGCAAGGTACTGTAAGACATTACTATTACCAAGGGGTTAATTTAAAGTGGCAGGTAACGGGTGGTGTAGGACATCTGGAAGTAAGCCCTTTGCAGGTTGGTCATTGTGTGTGTGTCTGTGGTGGTAGTCCATATGACTCAGGGGAAAAAAGCTGTTTGTCATTCTGGTGGTGTGGGTCTTGACTGACCTGTTGTGTCTCCTGGAGGTGAGGTGAGGTGAGGTAAAATAAGGAGTAAGTGGAATGTGTCTTCCGTGATGGCCTTTGTCTTTATGTGTGCATGGTTAATGGTATTAAAACTGTTAAATCATCAAACTATGTCATTTCTCCACAGAAAAGTGACTGTTTTGATGGTTGGTCTTGATAAAGCAGGAAAAACATCTTCAATCAGAGCAATGTTAGGAGGTACATTTTTAATTGCACTCTCACACTTTAAACAGTGACAACTGAATACTTACATTTTTCCTTCACTCTGTTCTTTCCAGTCCAACACCCTGTTGAGACAGCACCTACCAGTGGCTGTGTGAGGAATCAGCTGAGAATGGAAAACTTTGCGGTTACCCTTCTGGATGTTGGAGGTTCAGCAGAGTCCAGAGGAACCTGGAGGAAACTGTATGCTGGTGCACACGCTATCATCTTTGTGGTGGACTCCAGTGACAGACAGAGAATCAGGGAGGTCCGTGAGGTTCTAGCTGACCTGATTAAAGAACCATTAGTGGCAGGAAAACCTCTGTTGGTGTAAGTATTACCAAAAAAATAACTCAAGCATTTATACCAGAGGCAATTTCAATTTGGTTTGAGGGCCACATACTTATTAGATGTCAAGTGGGCTAGATTAGTACAATCAAATATAATACTCTATAAATAACAGTTAGTCCGTGGATCCATATCCACTTGTTTTTCGGTAAATCAAGTACTAAAGACACTTGCGACACTATGAGTGACTAAAATGTACATTTAGGTCAATAAATATTGAGACATTAACAGAATTTTTTTTCTGGCTCACTACATCACCACTCTGGATTTGAAAAAAATGAGATGACGTTAAACTGCAGAATGTCAGCTCTATTTTTTTTTTATTTACATCCATCAGGTTAACAGTAGGAATCACAACATTCTGTGTATGTGCCTCACACAAGTAACTAAAAGTAATGGGACAAATGGCTGCTTAGCTGTTCTATGTTTCTATGTGTGTTGTTCTGTCGAACAGATAAAAAGCTCAAAGCATCATTTCAAGTGCGGTATTTGAATTTGGAATCTTTTTCTGTATAAAATCCAACGAGCTGTCACAGTCAGCTAAAAAGCCGAAAAATCAAGAAAACCCATCACAGAAGTGACAGAAGACTTCACCAGGGTAAATACAGGGTTACGATGTAAACCATTGAATAGTCTGCTCACTTGCTTTTGGTCCCTTAAAAAAGTGGGAGGCACATGGCACTGTTGTAATTCTTAAACTGTACCCTCAGATCAAACCTGAAAATCTGCATTTTTTATTCCAAATTCATATTGAATTAGATATCATCAACACAACGTGTTTGTAATTTTTTTCACTGTAAAAATGTATGAAGCTGACCAGATTAAACCCATGGTAGGACCCATTTGGTCGATGGAATGTTATTTTTGATACCCCTGGTTTGAACATTGTTTTTTATTGATTTGAAAGTCAAATAAAGTGTAATCTGAATTGGATATGTTTCAGACTTGCAAATAAACAGGATAAAGTCAACGCTGTACCAGGAAGTGAGCTGATCGAACTTCTGTTACTGGAGAAGCTTGTGAACCAGAGTCGCTCTATGTGCCATATTGTGAGCATTCAGCTTCAACTCAGAATGATTCTTCTTGGTTGGACACCTGCGTTTAAATTTAGACATCTGGAAAGCACCAGAATACATGCAGACATTCAATGGACCTTCTCTTTTGCTTTTAGGAATCATATTCAGCATTAATGGACCTTCAGCGCTGGTCTGACAGAAAGACACTACGTGGTCTTCGCTGGCTTTTGCATACTGTTTACCAGGATTTTCCTGAGCTTTGTACCCGTGTTGCTCGGGACAGCAAGATTCCATTAGAAACAAGGGTGAAAGTCAGAAAGACAGAAAAGACAAAAACAGAGAAATGTCACAGAAATTTCAGGTCTGAATGGATTTTAACAACTTTTAATGTAAACCTGAACTGTAACTATTGCCCTGTGTATTCAAAATCTCCCTGTGTTATTCTCTCTTGTTATTGTAGCTTGAGACTCAGAAATTCAGATATTGGTGAAGTTCATAGGCCTAAAGACAAAGTAAAAAAAAACAAAACTGAAAAAAGGCTACAGCCCATTAGGAACATGCTACCGAAGGTCAGTAAACACCCCTATATTAAAATGTACTGCCATTTATACTTTAGAACCCTCTCCATAATCCATTTTGCATTTTAATGTCTTTGGAAATTATATTGTGAACCAAGATGTTTAATGATTTAAGCTTACATACATTGTGCCCAGGAGCCATCACTCAAGAAGAAGCTAAAAACAAAAAAGAAAAAAGACCAAGCAGTTACAGTCAAAGATAGTAAACATGAAGGAACAAGAACAGATGAACAGAAGGATGAAGAATTTGAAGATAAGGGAAAAAAAGAGCAGATAAATAGCAGTAGTAAAAAAAAGACCAGCAGTACTCTGCAGCCCATGATAAAAACCAGAAATAAAAACAAACCGAAGGTGAAAAAAGAGGATGAGGACAATCCAGATTCAATCAACAAAAACCAGGATGTCATTAAAGGTTTGATTAATTTTCACAGTATGTTAACTTTCTTGTAGATCAGTTGCTAAAATAATAACTTTCTCTGTCTTTGTTTATAGATAAGGAAAAGAAAAGGTGGGAAAAAAATAAATTAGTGAGTGTGAAACGAAAGAATAAGATTAATACAGAGGAGATGGCCAGAGACTACACTCAACCAGTGGACCTTTCTGAGACCTTTGGTAAGACTCTTCTTCTTTTTCACCCACTTTGAGTTTAGTACATGCGATCTAAACTTCAACTAATCACATCTTCCTGTCTCTTCAAAGTTTTATACCGGAAAGCAATCTTGGCTTTGAAGGAACGTCAGGACCAGAGGCAGTTGGAGTAGGTTCTGGCTCTGACATGTTGTTTTTGAAAGCTGTATATATTTCTGCAGTCCATTTCTTTTTAACGGCACATATAATGATCTCTAGTCAGCAGAGATCTCTGGTCAGCAGAGATCAGGGTCAGCAGGGTTGCTGACCCTGTATATCACATGTCAAACTCAAGGCCCGGAACCCAAAGGCGGATGGACAAGTCTGTTATGGAGAAGTTGCAGCTATATCACTGATCCCTAATCATTTTTGTTCCAAGGACTGGTCAGCTAGTACCACCAGGCAAAATGGGCTGGTAGCAAGGTACATGTTTTAGTCTCTATTCTGTTTGTTTCAGAGACTAAATAACTTGGTGCCCAAGAAAATATTTCCATCTGATCTTGATAAATAAAATTAATGGCTATCATTGGATTTTCCTTCTTTCAATATAGTAAATCAGTAAAAATTAATTGCATTTTTACTGTTTCCCACTGTGGCCTCATACCAAATGACTTATGGACACTTACTGGTCCACAGACCATTGGTTTGGCACCCAAAAGCAAAACATACAGTCTAACACACAACTGGCTGTTCAAGACGAACTGTACTGCTGATGTGGCCCCTGATAGAAATGGGTTTGACACTGCTGCTATATATGATCATATATTTCCACCATATGAACTGTTCCTACAAAAGCTCTGGCTGTCAATGTGTTCTGAAAATTTGGATGTCCTTACAGAAACGTCATGATATAACTCTCTGTGTTTTGTGATATATAGGTTTTAAACACCGCTGCCATCATTACACACCCCTTTTTGGCTAAACTGGTTCACTACATATGGCGTCTTTAAAAATATGACGTTTAAACAATATCTTTTTCACAAATTTACGTAAAAACATATATAACGAAAAAATATAAATGTTTCGTTAAATATCAGGAAAAACGTGAAATATACTGTACAGTATATTATAATATAATATAACGCCAGTAATCACGTAATTACACGCTTCCGTACATCCATTTACAATATTTTAGACGTATTCAAATGGTCTGTTGTCGTCGCCATCTTTGTTGTCCTATAGAAGCTCCGCCTTTCAGCCTTACACCGAGTTGGTCCATTCATTGACCGAACGGTAAAATATTTGCTGTGTGGGAAAGGCTACGAGTGAAGGAAAGGCTAGTACAAAAAATGGCCTCCCCGCGGACAATTACTATCGTGGCTCTGTCTTTCGCTCTGGGTTTGTTCTTCGTCTTCATGGGAACCATTAAACTAACGCCGCGACTCAGCAAAGATGCCTACAGTGAGATGGTGAGTGCTCGATAGAAGACCCGCCATTGTTCTGGAGCATTGAACGGATTCAGACCAGATTCTGCAGTAAAAAAGATACATTTAATGATAGGTCTTTGTGATCTTGAGCAAACATTTTGTCATACAAAGATTCATTGTCCGTAGAGGATAGTTAGTAAATTCGAAGGAATGCGATTTGACGTTGTGGACAAACCGTATATTTCATTGTCTATTCACCATCTACGCTTATGTGTGATTTAAATTTAACAGGTGTGAATTATGTATATAAATATGTCTAATATAAGTAACTCAAAGAATGTGCTCTTCGAGCACATTCTTTGAGTTACCGATGCGTACAATGTCCTTAGAAGATATGCAAGATGCAGGGGAGCTGGTGGACCCCACACGAAAGTGACAAAATATGCTATTACTTATGTTGAAGGAAGGAAGGAATTTAAACGTCAAAACTTATAATCTCAATTATTTAAATGAGCTACTAGATTGAATGTCTACTAGAAGGAAATTCTAGTGGCTAGTTTTAGAGGTTGGAGCATAACACAATTAGCAGTGTTACTAATTGTTATTTCTGTTTGTAAAAAAAATGCTCAAGTATATGTGAGAAAAAGTGAAAAAAATACTCTTAGTAATACAGGTTTGCACGTAAATTTTGTTTTGATTACTTGTTTTTACAACCAAAAAATGTGATATCATTTCATTTATGGTTCTTACAGTCCACTTTAACATGTAGCATGAAGACTTCATTGTTTGTTGTTTGGGAAGTGTGTAGATTTTTTTTGTATTGTCTTAACAACTTCTTGTGTCTTGTTACCTGCAGAAAAGAGCATACAAGAGCTACGCTAAGGCCCTGCCAGGTCTGAAAAAAATAGGAATCAGCTCGGTCTTGTTGAGAAAAATCATCGGCTCTTTGGAAGTAGGCTGTGGTGTGGTTCTAACTTTGGTACCAGGTCGACCAAAAGATGTGGCCAATTTCCTGCTCCTATTAGTCATGCTGGCTGTGCTTTTCTTTCACCAACTTGTCGGCGATCCTCTCAAACGCTATGCACATGCTCTAGTTTTCGGAATTCTGCTTACCTGCCGATTGCTGATTGCCCGTCAGGGTGATGAGAGGCCAGAGAGAGAGGACAGCAGGGAGGAGCAGCATATCCACGAGCAGGAAAAGAACAAGTTTAAACAATCGTAAAATCTGCTGAAATCCACAAAAAGTCATCTGTGAATTTGAAGAATACAGTCACTAGCAGTTACAAATAACCATCCATTCCTCCTTCTTGGCTCTCCTACTGACACAATACTCATTACTTGTCTTAACACTGTTAAGTCAGTCTCTGTCAGGCAAAGTTCATTCTCTACATAACCCTTACAAGTAAAAAAAAATAATTTCAAGTTTAATAGAAATAAAAGGATCATCTTTTCAATACCTGCTTCAAAACATCTGAGAATGGAAATAAATAGGACTGAGAAATTTACTTTGCTGTAAAAAGAAATCCACAGAGCTCAGTACCCCATTACTGTTGTTAAATGAACTTTCTGTTATTTATTTAAGTCTAACACTGTGTTTTACATGTTTGTTTGTTTTTTGCGATTGCCAGTTTTCATGAAGAGTTATTTTACCCTTCTTTTTTATTAATGTAGTAAAAATTTCCATTTATAGCATGCTTAATCTGCACCAAATTATACAATGAAAAGATATTGGCTCATTTTTGATGCAGTATACATAAAACCCTTAAATGTGATATTTAAATACAGTAGTTTAACCATTTTCTTAAATTCCAAACACTTTGCATTAAGTTTTTTTGGATTAAATGATTGCTCATTTATCCACTTAATGAGACTAAGCCAGCTGTTTCCTTAGGTTTAAGCTGAAAATAACCTTAAAATGTTTTGAAACATAAATCCTTTTTAGAAGTCTCAAAAGTGTTCAATGTGCTGCTAATGGTATTGACCTTGCTTAAGATGTCGATAATCATTTCAGTCTCAGTTTTTGTTTTGGTATGAAAACATGTCAACAATTCCGTGAACCATAGACTTGAAATAAAAAACTTAAAAGATTTTGTGTTTTTTTTAAATATAGTTATTTATTTATGTACTGTATGTATGTGGTTGTTTTTGGATTAGTCATGTATATTTACACTTAAAAATGCACTGGATTGGAGTGTTGGACTGGAGTGTTGAGTTATAAAGTTAGTTGTTAACTGAAAAATTGCATTGTAAAATTGAAACTACTGATAAGATAAATTGGATGAAATCTATGGAAGTATTGTTTAGATATAGAATACAGTATAGGGTTATAATTGAAATCAGACATAGAAAGTAACTTTAACTTTTATTTGTTTATAGTGCCAGATCATAACAACTGTTATCTCAAGGCACTTTACAAACAAGCATGCATGAAAACAATAATAAGAAAGAATATATAGAGATACCCCTTGCCCTTATAGACCCTCACACCGGCTAAGGAACGAATCTCAAAAACTCAGACTAGGAAAAAAGGAAGAAACCTCAGGGTGATCGACAGTGGAGGAGATCCACACCCAGGACGGACAGGCAGGCTAACTAAGCAGTAGCAAATACAAAAACTAAATTTCTTTATGTCTACAAATAAAAAGGACACCATAATGTCCATTCATGGCCTAATCAAGGTTATATGCTCCACAAGTCAAAGTCCTGGGTCCAGATCACAGACAGTAGGGTGCTAGGGGAGTTGGGCCAAAGATATGCAGGCAAAGTCCTGTGTCAGGCCCAGGGCAATGGAATTGTAGGGAAAGAATAGAGACTCCAGGCACTCAAGGTCCTTGGGAAGAAGTGTTTAGTCTACTGCAATAGTTGAATGAGAAGGCCTTTAATCTACTCTTGAAAGTAGAGACTTTATCTGCCTCTCTGAATTGACAGGTGGTTCCATAGTAAAGGGGCCTGATAACAGAAGGCTTTGGCTCCAAATCTAGATTTAGAGATTTGTGGAACCACAAGAAGACCTGCTCCTAGAGAACGAAGAGTTCCAGTAGGCTGAGGGTTGTATCAACTCCACTATATAGGAGGGTGCCAGCCAATGGAGAGCCTTATAGGTGAACAGAAGGACTTTAACTTGAATTCTAAAATGAACTGGGAGCCAATGTAGAGAAGCGAGGACCGGGGAGATATGATCTCTCTGCCTAGTTTTAATCAGAACACAAGCTGCTGTGTTCTGGATAAGAACTAGAGAATTCTCAGAGAACCGGCAGAGTATCTGGCTAATAGAGAATTGCAGTAGTCCAGCCTAGAAGTAACAAAGGCATGGACCAGCTTCTCAGCTGCATCTAGGAGTAAGTATCTGCCTGACTTTCCTAATGTTACAAAGATGAAAGTAGGCAGTTTGAGAAATATGTTGAATATGTGATTTAAATGGAAGTGCCATCCGTCTTCATCCGCTTATCCAGAGCCAGGTCGCATGGGGGCAACATTTGGAAGAGGGATACCTAGACTTCCCTCTCCCCAGAGACTTTCTCCAGCTCATGTGGGAGGATCCTAAGGCATTCCCTGGTCAGCCGGGCAACATAGTCCCTCCAGCGTCTCCTAGGTCATCCTCTGGGCCTCATCCAAGTGGGACATGACCTCATGGGAGGCGTCCAGGAGGCATCCAATGCAAATTCCCAAGCCACCTCAACTGACTCCTCTCGATGTGAAGGAGCAATGGCTCTACTCCGAGCTCCTCCTGGGTGACAGAGCTCCTCACCTTATCTCTAAGGGAGCACCCTGCCACCATGTGGAGAAAGCTAATTTCCGGTGCTTGTATTTTTTTCGGTCATGACCCAAAGTTCATGACCACAGGTGACAGTAGGAACGTAGATTGACCAGTAAATTGAGAGCTACGCCTTTTGGCTTAGCTCTTTCTTCACCATGACAGATCGATACAGCGGATCTCTCCCCCAACATGAAGGGTACTTACCACCTTTTTCCAGTCGAGAACCATGGCCTCGGACTTAGAGGTGCTAATTTTCATGCCAGCCGCTTCACACTCAGCTGTGAACCGCCCCAGTGAATGCTGTAGGTTCTGGTTCAATGAACAACAACAAAGAGCAGAGATGAAATCCGATGTCCCCCGAATCGGACCCCGTCCGGCACCTGACTGCGCCTAGAAATTCTGCCCATAAAAGTATAGAACAGAACCGGTGACAAAGGACAGCTCTGTCGTAGCCCAACATACACTGGGAACAGATCTGACTTATTGCCGGCAATGCAAACCAAGCACCTGCTCTGTTCATACAGAGACTGGACAGCTCTTAGCAAAGAGCCTCCAACCCTATACTTCCTGAGGACCCACCACAGGAGCCCGCCAGAGACCCAGTCGAAAGCCTTCTCCAGGTGCACAAAACGCATGTGGACTGGTTGGGCAAACTCCAATGATCCCTCAAGAACTCTCTGGAGGGTGTAGAGCTGGTCCAGTGTTCCACGACCAGGAGGAAAACCGCATTGTTCCTCTTGAATCTGAGGTTCGATTATTGTCCGAATTCTCCGTTCCAATACCCTGTAGCAGACTTTCCCCGGGAGGCTGAGGAGTGTGATCCCCCGGTAGTTGAAGCACCCTCCAGCCCCCTTTTTTAAAAATAGGGACCACCACCCCAGTTTGCCAATCTAGAGGTATTGACCCCAAAGACGTGTCAGCCATGAGAGTCCCACCACATCCAGAGACTTCAGGTACTCAGGGTAGATCTTATCCACCCCTGGCGCCTTGCCACCTAGCAACTTTTTAACTGCCTCAGTGACTTCAGCACAGGAGATTGGTGGATCATCCACTGAGCACCTTGTCTCTCCTTCCTCCGAGGAAGATGTGTCAGTGTGACTTAGGAGATCCTCAAAGTATTCCTTCCTTCAAAGTATTCCTTCCCGAGGCTTTATGTCCACAGCTTTGGACAGCTGCTTCTAAAATGGAGGAGGAAAACCTGGTCCATTCAGACTCAATGTCTTCCCACTCCCTCGGAACCTGTTCAAAGTCCTCCTGGAGGTAGGAGTTAAAGGCCTCCCCCACAGGGGGTTCCGCTAGACGAGGGGTCGGCAACCCAAGACTCCGGAGCCACGTGTGGCTCTTTCATCCTTCTGTTGTGGCTCTCTGTGACTTTTAAATTAATTTAAAATATTACATTTTAGTTTCATTCATCTTCTTCTGCTTGTCCGTTGCTGGGTCGCGCCAGGGGCAGGTGACGCCACCCAAATCACATTGCACCATATTGTGAGCCTTCTTGTGGCTGGTGAGCCCACAAGAAGTGATGTGGGTTGGTGCTATGCTCAGAGCACCTCAGTGGCAACCTGGCAGCTGGTGGATTCGAACCAGGGACCTTGCGGACCCAAGTCCGCTTTCTTAACCACTAGGCCACCACTGCAACTTTTTAGTTTGTTCATTTTAAAACATAATTCTGAATGTGAAGATTATAGTAAACTTGTAACATTACAATAAAACGTTTTTAATATTTTTACTGCCCAAAACAGGGGTCGCCAACTTCGGAGTTGCGGTTCCGGAGTCACATGCGTCACATTTCGTAAACACTCACTTCAATCCGATTTCAACAATAAGGTCTTCATTAGATCTAAAGAACATGGTTAAATTGTTAAAGCTCCTTTGTTCAACTTTACACCAACGGCACAAGAACAGTTTTGAACAGTTTTGACTTGGGCTGAACAGAACTGATTGGGGGAGATTTATCAGGTAACCAAGTTGCCAAACAAAGGAAGAAACACACTATGGTTGTTTATACAAAGGGTTGGAAAGGTAACAAAACCTATGCTGTGTTATCTTCATTTTAGATACAAAGAATATTTGCAGCTCCCAGTGTTTTCTTTTACATGGAAACTAGTGCCAAATGGCCCTTTGGGTGTAAAAGGTTGCACCCAAGGGGCCTACTCCCTCTCTTAAGGAGTAGGGTACCAGAACCCAAAATATGTGTGGTGGTGAGCCCAAAAGAGTGGTTGTCCGGGGATTGGGCCACCGGGGTCCCCGCCCACGACTGCCACCCAAATCACACGGCACCGGCCTCTTGTGTGCCTTCCTGCGGGAGTTGAGTCCACATGAAGGTGAAGGTGGGTCCATGTCTTTTCTTCGGGCTTGGCGCGGCTGGGTCCTGTGTACCCAAACCCGGCCACAGGCGCTCGCCTTTGAGCCCCATCCCGGGCCTGGCTCCAGAGTGAGGCCCCAGTGATACCAATCCGAGTGACGTACACTTCCTCTTTGCTCTTTTCTCCATAAGGGGTATTAAATGGACGCTCCTAGTCAAAAATAATACCTAGGTTTTTTAAAGAGGTGTTGAAGGCAGTGGTTAACCTATTACAGGTGCTAATATGTCAGACATAGAGTCCCTTACGTGTTTTGGCCCTAGGACCTGCAACTCTATCTCTCTACAAATACAGACTCGAAACCCATCTGTTTCAACTTGCATGCCCTCAGTAACTTCACTTCTGCTCATTTTTTCTCTCTCTCTCCTCTCTCCCTTATGTTTACCCCTCTTTTGCTTCTATTATTTGATTGTGCTGTGTTATCTCTCTCTTTATATCTTATACAGTGTCTTTGTGTGTGTACAAGGCGCTCCTAAATATTATTATTTATATATATTATTATTGTTGTTGTTATTAAGATGGTTTGGACATGTTCAGAGGAGGGTCAGTGGGTAAATTGGGAGAAGAATGCTAGACATGGAGCTCCCAGGTAAGAGGAAGGCCAAAGCGGCGGTAAGGGAGGACATGAAGGTGGTTGGAGTTAGTGTTGAGGATGGACAGAGGACAGGGTGAGATGGACATTGTTGACTCGCTGTGGCAACCCCTGAAAAACGGGATAAGCTGAAAGGAGAAGAATTATTATTATTATTATTATTATTATTATTATTATAACTCAGTCTTATTTGAATTTGGTAACAAAAAGTTACAGGTCATCCAGGACTTAATGTCATCTACACAGGATTGTTCATCATCCATAATTAATAAATACAATAGAGTGTCATCAGCATAACAATGGAAGTCAATTGAATGTTTCCTGATGACATCACCCAGTGGGAGCATGTTATGGGTGAACAAGATTGGACCTAGCACTGATCCCTGTGGGACACTAAGGCAGACACTGGCGCGGCGGGACTGAGTATTATTAATCTGAACAAACTGATATCGGTCAGTAAAGACAGTAAAGACATTTTTTCTATTGCATTGTTTTTATTCAAATTGAATGTGTTCTTGAGTAAATGTCACTGTAAAGATATAATCTGCTCCTTTTTCTTCATTTTCTAAATTCATTCTATTTTCATGCAGATATCATCCTGTTGTCCTCGACAATGGACATGCTGTGAAATTAAAATAAATTAAAAAAATTACAATTGTAAGCTTTTTTTAAGCCCAAATAAATAGAAAATAACTTCAAAAACAGAAATTGTAAGACACTTTTTTCCCTTGATTCTCAGAAGGCTAGGGATGTTGTTTTTTATTAATGGTGTAGCCTAGAGATGCACCAGTCAATCGGCTGCCGATCTAAAATGCTTTAATGTTTTATATCCAACCGGCCCATTCGGTGGTCACTGTCGTAAATTCCCGGTTTCGGCCGTCACACTGACACGCATGTGCGGTGACGGCAGCTCAAAGCGCCCATATCGGACTTACGTTGTGCCAGGACAAACCAAAACATGCTGTTTGTAATGGCTGCAAATCAAAGGTAAGCCATGGAGAGTCAATGACTTAGACGTTTCAGAAAACAAAGTTAATACTGCACTTGGAAAAGAAGCACCCATTTTTTTGGCTAATATAAAGAGGGGGCAGCTGCTAAGAGGAGGGGAGCACGGGAGTTTCGGCAGTCTCGGGTCCCCTGCCCAAATTTGGAAGTGATGAAATGTTTACCCGTGCAGCATTACTTCATTGCTGGTTGTCAAGATAGTGTCCCGCAAACGACGTGGACTTTGTTGATAATTGGAGGACTTTCTGGGGTAGACCTGGTGCCATTGAAAGAGACTCCATCCATCCCACGAGGGATGGGGCAGCTCTGATTTCTCATAAACTAGCCAAGTGCTTAAACATCAGTTGTCTTGGTGTTGGGACCGGTTGGCAAAGCTGCAGTATACCACACTCCCCTGTGCTTCCCTGTGGTCCGTTGCCCACTTATAGCCACATTGATAATGATAATAACATTGATGTGCTGTGCCTCTCAAAGACCTGGCTGCGTGTTGTGAATTGGTGAATTTGTTAGTTTAAATGAGGCCTCTCCACCCAGTCACACTAACTATCCTGTCCCTCGAGGTTCTGGCCGTGGAAGTGGGGTGGTGGCTATTTTTGACCGTACTTTATCAATCACCCCTAAACCTGACATAATTTATAAATCTTTTGAAAGCCTTGTTATCAGTCTGTCCCACCAAAGTGGGAAGACAGTTTTAATCACCATAGTTTACTGTGCTGCTGGCCCATACTCTAATGTTTTATCTGAATTTCCAGAGTTTCTTTCAAATTTAGGCCTCAAAACTGATTAAGTGATAGTTGTTGGCGACTTCAATATTCATGTAGATGTAGCCAATGATAGCTGCAGTACTGCCTTTATGTCGGTTACAGAATCAATTGGCTTCTCAATGTGTACATGAACCTACACATAGACTCAACCATACTTTGGACCTAGTCTTAGTCTATGGTGTTGAAATTGAAATTGTTTCTCCCCAAAATCCTTGTCTGTCAGATTATGCATTAATCATCTTTGACTTTCTGCTAGTGGAGCACAATAATGTTGAAAGATGCATTTGGTCTTAAAAATGCTCTCCACTTTTCTGGGGACTCTTGCGATAACCCTAGTCCCTCTGATATTGATTCTCGACAGTATTGGTTCGACAGTATTGCTGGCTCCCTCCAAAATACTTTAAATTCAATTAGAAGAAGGACTGCTCCTTGGTATACATCTAAAACCCATAAATTAAAGCAGTTTTCACGCAAACTAGAGAGGAAATGGCGCTCAACCAGAGACTTCCTGATCTGGAAAGATAGCTTTAAAAAGTACCTGCAAGCACTGTGTAATGCCAAGGCTAGGTACTACACTTCCTTAATAGAAGAAAATAAGAACAACCCCAGGTTCCTGTTCAGCACTGTTGCCAGGCTGACTCAGGGGCATAACTTGCATTTAGCAGAGCATCACTGCTCATCTCAGCAGCTCTGACTTCATGATTTTCTTTAATGATAAAATTGCAACTATTAGGGACACGTTAAATGGCCTCATGACATCAATTGTAGCTAATCTGCCTTCTGATACAGTGGTGCAGGGGGTAGCTGGTAAACCAGACATATCCCTAACCACATTTGACACCATAGACTTAAGTCAGCTCACTGCCATGATATTCTCAGCTAAAACTTCTACCTGTATTTTAGATCCTATTCCCACTAGGCTCCTGAAGGAGGTGTTCCCCTTAATTGGCACCTCCATATTAGATATAATCCATCTCTCTTAAAATTGGCTATGTTCCCCTAAATTTCAAAGTCGCCATCATCAAACCACTCCTTAAGAAACCCTCTCTGGATCCAGAAGTCCTAGCTAATTATAGACCCATCTCCCATTTGGGTTTTATCTCCAACATCCTATAGAGGGTTGTTGCCGACCAGCTCTCTAATTACTTGAATTGCAACAATCTATTTGAGACCTTCCAGTCAGGCTTTAGGTTTCATGATAGCACTGAGACAGCTCTGGTCAGAGTCACTAATGACATTCTGATGGCATCGGACCAAGGTTTTGTTTCAGTGCTAGTCCTGTTAGATCTTAGTGCAGCATTCAATACCGTTGACCACCAAATTTTATTGAGGAAGCTAGAGAACTTGCTCGGAATCACTGGGCACTGCCTTAGAATGGTTTTGGCCGTACTTAACTGACCGATATCAGTTTGTTCTGATTAATAATACTCAGTCCCCACGCACCAGAGCCAGCCTTGGTGTCCAACAGGGATCAGTGCCAGGTCCAATCTTGTTCACCCTTTATATGCTCCTTCTGGGTGATGTCATCACAAAAAATTCAATTGACTTCCACTGTTATGCTGATGACACTCAATTATACTTATCAATTAAGACTGGTGAACAAGATAATTTACAGCAGCGTTTAATTTAAATCCTGCGTAGATGACATTAAGACCTAGATGACCTTTTTTAACTTTTTGTTACTAAATTCAGATAAGACTGAGTTGTTGGTCCTAGGTCCAAAACATGTAAGGGACTCTAGGGGTCATCACGCCATCACAAAGGGTCTTCGTGATGGCGCTGGGGGAGCAGCAGCCTACCATCCACTCTGCAGGACTGACTTTTTCTTACACGTCTTACACTCGTTTCTTGTACTTTTTCTTTGCTCCTTTCATTACTTTTAAGTGTATCCTATGGATATTTGCAATTTTAAGATGGCACCAGGGTCAGTTCTCTCGTTTATTCAAGAGACGAGCTGCTGGCTCTGAGAAACATGGACAACGACACGACATACCTGTGGTGTGCTCGGGGAGCAGCACATCAAAGAAGGACCTAACTAGACTGGAAAAGCTGATTAGGAAGTCTAGTTCAGTGGTGGGTACACACCTGGACTCACTGGCAACAGTTGCGGAGAAGTGAACTATTGGCAAACTACTCACAATCATGGACAATGCCACTCACCCTCTGCACTCTGTCATCATCAAACAGAGGAGTCTGTGTCAGTGACAGACTCCTCCTCCCGAAGAGCAGAACAAACAGACTCAAAAACTCCTTTGTTCACCAGGCAATCAAACTGTTTAACTCTTCTCTGAGGGGGAGAAGAGTGTACAAACAACCGGTGGGGAGAGGGCTCAAGCACAGTACAGTCCTGTATAGACATACCACAATCTTGATTGAACTGCTACTATATTTCATTATACTATTATATATGTATATATATATATATACATATATATATAGATATAGATATATATATAGATATAGATATAGTTACACCACCTTATAATATAGCATATCCTATGTCCTTAGTGTCTGTTACTAATGTATTTGTACACCATATGTGCCGCACATCGCACAATGCACGGGTTATTTTAGCTGTATGTGTAGATATGCATGTGAGTATACATCTATGTATATTATATATATATATATGTATATAAATATATATATATAATATATTGATAGATTGTGTGGGTACACTCATGTAATGGATATACGTTGGCTCAGGTAACATGTGTATGTATTTGTGTGTATACGTATGTGAATAACCAACATACTGTTTGGACATATATGTGCCTATATATGTGTATAGGTGTGTGCATATGCGCATGCATATGTACAACTGGGTGTGTTTGTATGTAGGTATAAATGTACATGTGTGTGCGGGTATACACATACACATACACAAAATAATGAAGTTATTAGAATTACTAACTAAAACTATTCTAACGTTATATTGTCATAATGAAATATGATAACAACAACAATTGAGATTGTGTCAGCATTGACTACCACTTAAGCTACTTACACTACTAGCATTAAGCTTCCTACTTTCATGTGTATGTATACTGCTAACATTACATACTGTTCACTGTTCTGGTTGTACATATCTCAACCCCGCCCATATTGTTCCTTTTGTAATGTCTTTTTGTACTTCTTGTATCTAACTCTTGTTTGTTGCTGTTCTGCTGCTGGAACCGTAATTTCCAGAGGGGTACTCCTGATGGATTAATAAAGTTCTATCTATCTTTCTATCCATTTCTGGAGTAGGTCGCAAAATTATGTGCTCCTGTTTATTTTGTCTTTTTCACATGAAAACCCCAAACATTTTTAACACATTTTAGCCCCATCGTTTTCGTAAACTTACGTCGTTTATGCGCCACCGTTGTTTTATTTTTCGCCCCCAAAGCCCTGTTTTTGCCCGACTTCGGCTCCCGTTAACGGCCGACGCATGGCCGAGACAGATGACGCACGGTATGGTCACCTCACCCGCGATCATGCCGTTAGGATTGTACCGCCCGTTCCTTGCACGGTTTCAGAGGCTGTGGGTGTTGTTATTGGGTACGACAATGCCCTGTGCATTGACAAGGTGAACGGAGCTTGGGTTGTTTTTGTGTCAACGGTTGAGAACGCCCGC
>JAFBJS010001974.1:73268-87479 GCA_016785265.1 Paraplagusia blochii | reverse complement strand
TCTATCTATCTATCTATCTATCTATCTATCTATCTATCTATCTATCTATCTATCTATCTGAAATAATAGCATCTGATAATAGGTTAACAACTGCCACCAACACCTCTGTTAAAAACCTAGGTGTTATTTTTGACCAGGAGCTTTCTTTTAAATCACACATTAAAAATGTTTCAAAAGTAGACTTAAGGCTTTTCTTTTTGACTGCGCCCATGATGGCGTACGGGTCCAGCTGTAAACCCCATGTGGGCCCCATTACTGCCCTCTATCTTATTCTCCCTTCTTTTCCTTATTTAACTATTCTACTATCTATTATTTGTGGTAGACTTAACACCTCTTGACGGGGAACCCGGAATCTATTCTTTCCCTAGAATCCCATTGCTCTGGGCCTGACACAGGACTTTGCCTGCATATCTTTGGCCCATCTCCCCTAGCACCTTGATTAGACCATTAATGGACTTTATGGTGCCCTACTTTTAGTTGTATAAAGAAATAGAAAAAATAAATTAGTTTTTTACTTGCTACTGTTTAGTTCGCCCATCTGTTCGTGCCCTCCGCTGTTGATCACCCTGAGGTCTCTTCCTTTTTTTCCCTTTCTGGGTTTTTGGGAGTCGTTCCTCAGCCAGTGTCAGGGTCTATCTCTATATGCAGTATTCTTTCCTATTCTTGCTTTTACGCAGCTTTTATAAAGTACCTTGAGATAACAGTTGTTATGATCTGGCACTATAAACAAATAAAAGTTGAAGTTCAACATGGTCATGTGGTGTATCATTCTTTCCGCTGCAGGGAAAATAAACATTTATTTATTAATGCTCGAGCTCATAGTGCTTAGTTATTTTAATAATAACTTATATATGATAAGTGCCTATGTTGCCTTCATATTAGTTTTATATAAGGCTTTTAATTTTTTGCATCTCCAGACAGGTATGGTTTCTTTTGTCTCTTTGAACATTTTGGGTTGCTGACACCTGGCCTAGAGGTCTTTGCTGTCACCAGCTTTGCCCTTTTGGGAAGGATCGAATCTTGGCCAGGGCAGTTCGATTTATTCTTAATAATTTAAATCAATCATTTTGGCAATTGTTTATTAAGTTATTATTCTTTTTTTTATTCAGTGCTAACCTGAGTTGCAAATTTTCGTCTCCACGTTTTAACCATTGATTTATAAGAATGATAAAGGAACATATGAAATTAAGTTTGCATCCGTTTTATTTAGAAATAGATTGATACGTTATTCATCCCCCAGAGGGATAAATTTGTGTGTTCTGTAGCCAACATTCGTACCAAGGACATACAAAACACGCGGCAAAATTTTTAAAAGTGCACTAATAGATCTGGTACAACTGCTTGGTTCATCAACCTTTCGCATGGCTGCAGTACAACCAATGTGCCAGCAGATGACCCACACGTTTTTAATAAATGAAGCATCGAGTAATTAACTTGGTCGAAAAGGGTTCGAAGCCCCATGACGCTACTTATTTCTAATAATAAAGTGTGTATACGTATATGTCTATATATATGAAAATATAGGGAAAACAAAGTTAAATGAATCAAAATGAAAAGCAAATGTTGCTATTAGGTTGTGTTAGTTTCCATTATTAATTCATTTACCTTCCCTGTTTTAATCAAAATAAAGAAACACTGGGAAACTTTAAACTATTTCATTATATTTTATTTCATTCATTCATTTCATTCGCGTATTTATTATACGAGAACCCGGAATAAGAGTTGGAACCAACGCGCAAGCGCCATTCCCAGAATTCTCAAAACCAAAGCAAGGCAGTACGCATGCGTAGAATAAACGGTTGCGCTGAATTCAAAAAATGCCCTGGAACACCACAAGTTGGCTTTTAGAAATGTAACAAAATGGCAGAAATACAAAAACATTCGCTGTCTTCGGAGAAAGAGTCACATTCGAACAGTACCGTGAATAGAAGTTTGAGAATTGTTGAGAAAGAGAAAAGAAAGAACGAAGCAGAAGATCCGTTTGTTGTGGCTGTCAGGTATTTTAGAGACGGTAAGTCCTCATTTTTGCTTTGGTAGTGGTTCTGCTTTTCCTCCGACCGGCCCCGCTGAAGCAGCCCTTTTGAGTATGGTTTTATGTCTATTTACTGTGATCTGATAAAATGTACTAGAGGCCAACGCTACAATAACCAGTATCTATCAAATCCGAACAAACCAGACGTTCCCCATGACAGATACCTTTTGATATTTTGATATTAAATTGTTGTTAAATCACATTTACACTGCCAACAAGACCACAAAAACGGAAAAATGAATATGAAGTGTCGTTTGCTTGCATACGTTGGAACACTTTTAATTTTTTTATTATTAAATCTGTGTAACCTTGATTGTGAACTTTTTGTGTTAGCTTAAAAATATCAACGAGTTTTTTCTAACCGTTCAGTATCGGTTTCATTTTCTTTTGACCTTATGTTACATATTTATTTACAAACGTTTACCTGTTGCTAGTAACCAGGTTCAGTTTAACTGGTTTGTCAGTGAAAATTTCATTCATCCTGGCCAAAAAGTTTAGTCAGCAACTGGACTTACTCTTGGAGTAGAACTCCGTCTTATTCCTCATCAGTTTCTGGTTGTATGCCGAATAATTTGTGCTATTTTAACTTGGTTATATTTTACTTAATTGGTCATTTTTGTTTGTCTGTTAAATACAGTTTATAGCTGCTAAAAAAACAAAAACAACAATCTATTCTTTATCAGGCCCCAATGTCAGTTTGTCTATTCTTATAGTTGAAGCAGGAACCCCAGTTACTGGGAATGATGTGCTGGAGAACAACTTGGCATTGGTGGAAAAAGTGGCCTACAATACTGGACTTCCTCCTGAGGCCATTTCTGTGATGTTGGAGTTTGCCATGAGTATGCGCATGGGTAAGTGACACTGTCTCTGCAAGACTGTGTACTGAGAATGATGTTTACATTGGTGGATCTGTTTGATCGTTTTTATGAAACTTGACCATTTTGTGTTTTTTATGTTGAAAGTGCTATACAAAGAAAAATTACCTACTTCTTATCTTTGTTATTTTTTATCTACAAAATATGTCCAAATCGCAGTGGGTTAAAATCACTGAACAGCTTTCATTTTGTGTAAGTCAGTGTTGTGTATATCAAATCAGAATTTTGTGAATTTCTCCGTAGGTTCAAGTTTATGTGTGCGGGTTCTAAAGTGTCTGATTCCTAATGCTACGGTGCCACAGTATGCAGTCCTGAGGGCTATTGTTTGGATAAGCATTGACAAATTGCCCATCAGCACTCAGGTATTAAACTCAAATTTACTCTGATTGAGATGTAAAAACAAACACAAAGTGAATAAAATATATGAATTAATCCTTAAATAAAATGGCATATTTCAACACATGATTATAGTAAATTATATATATATATATATATACACTGTATATATAGCTTAGCCTAGATTGGTTCACTCAGGTTTCTTTTTTTTTCTAATAAACAACAACAGGTTCTGTCTCTCAAGTGGATCTTGACTATGTTTGATATGATTGATGCAAAAGACCAACTTCGTGCAATTTATGGCATAATCTTCAGCCTTGTAACTGAGGAAAATTTGGTGAGTGCTCCTTAGTATCTGCATTTTGTCATTCATAATGAGACTGTTTTTATTTTTCTGAGCATCTCCTAGCTGTGCACATGTGGTCTGTGTGATTTCTAGAACTTTACAATATGAACTTTAACATTACCCATGCAGTAGATACTCTTATTCTTTTCCAGTGCCCTTACATTTGCCACCTACTTTGCCTTCTAACTAAAAAAGACAACGGTAGGTCAGACACAACCACAGTACAAGATTTTTGTTTTTTTGCTTATTAATTTCACCGGTTCATTGTGTTCATCACCATCATTGATTCTGTTTTTATTGTTTTTATAGTGCGGGTATATCGTGTGAGGAAGCTGATTGAAATGCAGTCTAAACTGGTAAACTTTTTGTTTGCATGATAAAGTCAAGATTATATTTATTCATGCACAAATGTGCATTTAGTGTGTAATGAGGAAAAAATGCTGCATTTTGCATATATTACATAACCCAGTGCTTCCCAATCTTTTTCTGTTACGCCCCCCAGTAAGAAAAAAACAATTTGCGCCCCACCACCCACTCTCCGCCGCAACTATAAATAACACCATTTTTCTATAAAATAGTTATAAGTACACCTCTGCATAACATCTTATCCTTGTTAACATAAAGAAAAAAAAAGAGATATAGTTCAACTTACAAGGATGTACAATTACACCTTACTGGTCAATTGGACCAATAGTGTCACACGTGCCCCCCAGATTTAATTTCACTTATCTTTCAAGGTCAACAATTTTTAATGCAGAAACATCTTTCCATGTCTCCTTTATGGCATGTCTGCTTTAGAAATTATGTAAAATAAATGAGGACTACTGACTTTCCAGGGCTTTTTAACCTGTAGATAACTTCTCATCCATTTATTTCTTTGTTGTTACTATCAGGGTCAACAGCCGTATCTCTTCCACCTGCTTTCACTCTACAAGGTTTTTTGTCCTGAACTGGTCAGTCTTTCTATACCCACCAAGATAAAGGTTTGTATACTTTTTTTTTGCTTTAAAGATATGTTAATAGAATGTTTGGTGGGGTGAAAGTAAAATATGTTTTCTCTTTGCAACAGATAGGATTTAAAAATCATAACTCTTCTTGGAAGTCAGCGCTCATGGTCGTCCAGAAGAGTAATAGTAGCCAGGTGGCTTGCAGTAGCCTTCGTTTTACTCTTGCAAATAAGAGCAACATATGGAAAAGGGTGAGATAATCCATTTATTTGTAGTGTTCCACTGATGCCTATTTCTGGTGTTGTTCACTAATTGTGATATATCCATCTAATGCTGCCAAAATCCCAGGTTTCACCGTTAAAAGAAAAAGCTACTTTACTCTCAAAAATGACACAACTCTTATCTCTGCTGTTTCCAACATGCCTTTTGTGCGCTGTCTATTACTCTGAAAGTTTGATCCTTTGTATCTTTTGTCCTCTCGAACTTCCACCATGTCATCATTTTCTCTTTCCGTCATCCACAGTCTTTCCAGTTTAATTTCAATAAACGTTCTGGTGGTCAACAGTGGCTTATTACTTGCGCCAGGACGAATGTGGTTGAAACATTTTTGGGAACTTGAAAATTGCTAGTAATTTTGGCCCATGTCTTTTTGACTGCTTTGTGTGTATATCCATCAGCATATTTATAAAAATATTTTAAAAATGTACTTTTCTATCCTTATTATGTAATGTGTATGTATTTTTCAGAAACGCAACCACCGGCAGTTCCCTGTTGTTAATTCTGTTATGAACAGAGAACCTTGGACAGACATCTGTGGCAGCAAAAAACTTGTTACACTGCAACAGATCAACTCCTTCAGTGATCTTCTAAAAAATCTGCATCACATCGAGGTAAAGTGTCATTTACTCTGTTCATGACCTGACTTCTATTTTTGTGTTTTTTATTAAGATCCACATGAATGGTGTAAGCCTTACAGGGATTCTGAACCATTGGGCTCCGGCCCAAAGTTGGGCCGCAAGCGCCCCCTAAAGGGCCGTGAAAATTTTAAACTGCGATCATTTAGGGTCCCAGGTCACTCGACACTGAAAAAATTGGGCCTCGGTGCCAAAAAGGTTAAAAATCCCTGGTGTAAGGTATGTTGACGACCGCTAAGGGGCGTCCTGATACTGCTGTGGAACTTGTAACATTTTCTCCGTTAACGACACGGGTTCTTTTGAAATGTTCAATGTTGATTTTTTTCATCAAACAATTATTATTTAGTCTTTGTGAATATTTTTATTTTACTTACACAAAACCAAACATGACTGCCAGAGTTGTTTGTAATATATTATTGTATATGTCTACTGTTTCTGCTACAGCTCCCAGCTCAGATGGGATCACTTCTGAGCTCCAGTCTAGCTATGCATTACCTGGACTGTGTTCATAACGAGTCTGCTCACTTACGTCTGAACATCTGGCTTGGCTTTACCCTCCAAGAAGGTGTGTGTCTGCCATGTCTACTGCAGTGATTTTTCAACCAGTGTGCCGTGAGAGATTGTCATGTGTGCTGTGGGAAATGATCTAATATCACCTAATTAACCATTGTTGGGTGTCTGCGCTATAATAAAGTGTGGCTGATAATGTAATACTTCAGCAGGTGACAGCAGAGGCTATGAATGCTTGTGAAAACAGTACAGTGATACGCGACAGTGACCATAACAGCAAGTGACAGTGATGGAGAAGTTTTTGAGAAGGGAAAATTCAAATGCCGAACAGGGCCCTGGACAAAATCCTGACCCTTGTGAAGGCCCTAGTATGAGTGGTCAGCAAAAGAAAAACAATAGAGAATAATAACACAATTTCACAGACTCCCTATTTGTAAACAGTGAGCTGTGTTGTATTGTTATTTGGAATTACTGTTGGCTAATTTACACTATTGATTTACCTAATTTAGCTCCCCTGTTTTCACTTCCTGAGGACAGACAGACATATAAGACAAATTCTCAAATTTTAAGAAAGCAATGCTAGTATGTGGAGTTGGTAATAAAATGTTCATATTGTTCAATCAATTCATTTATCTTGGAGTGTTGGTAAGCTTTTAACCATCCATTGAAATAAACCCAGGTTTCACACTGAGTATAAATACATTTAGAAACTATATTATTGACTATATGTATTATATGTACTGTGGTAAAATGTAACTTTGGTTTGTGGTGTGTATGTGTATGTACATGTAGAAATGACTCTGCTACATTTTTTTGCTTTTTGCTGCTCAGATATTCTTATCAATTCTAATGAACCAGGCTCCCAGAATTTAGAGGAAATGGCACACTTTTTGGACAAATTGCTGTCTGCACAGCATTTTCTACAGGTAGACTTCATGTCTTTTCCTTTCACCCAACAAGTCTGCTGTAGCCCAGTCAGTCTGTTCCTTACCCTCTTCCATTTTCCTAACCATATTTTTCAACAGGAGTCATTTCCCAGTACAGAAGCATTCCTCTATAAGTTCCTGACTGTTTGGGATGGTTCGCTGCTTCGTCCACAGATCTTCAGTCTACTTAGCCACATTCCTGTCATTCCCAGCTCCCGTAAGTCTACTGTAACTAGATCTATATGAACTACCTTTAATTACCTTTATTTAAATAGACAACAAATCCATAAAAACATCAATGATATATTTTCAGATTTTCCTAATTTTGTGTGCTTGAATTAGACTACCCTTCAGTTTGGTCCATAGTTTTTACGTAATGTGGAGGCATTCAGATTAGTGGTGAATTTGGAAATGTTTTTTTTTAAATCATAAGGACTAATCTGGTTTTCAAAATACACACCATGTAGTTATACATACAAATAGAACTTTCTTTAAAACAAACCAGGAATAGAGCTTAGAAGATTAAACTGTAGTTGGCCTCATGTTAAAAATAGTCCAAAACCCCCCTAAAAATAAATAAATAGGATGGGTGATGTTTAGCCATAAGACAAACAAAAGTGAATGTTTAATGTCTGCAAAAGAATACCATAACATCATCCAAACAAACTTAAGAAAAATATAAAACCCACAAAAATAAATTCATTATTATCAGTCAGTCTTGTAAACAATCAACACATTTGTAATGTATCTTTATTTTCTTTTCAATATAGAAATAAAACAACTTCTCCTGGACCCTCTCGCACAACTTTTTTTCACTTCATCTGCAGTTTTCAAAGTAAGATTTTTATTATTATTTACTGTCACTACAATTTGACATAAGTAATGAGTTCAATTTGTTGCTGCCATGTCCTTGTCCGTGTGCACAGTGTGAGGTGATTGAGTGTCTGAATAGCATGCTGTCAAAGTGGCTGGTCTGGCACTTGGTTTATGCTCGGGAGGATGAGCTGGACATTACCCTGGGCAGTCACTCTGCTGTGTAAGTTTTACTGCTGCACAAACACCACAACAACACAACTATTTCAGTAGAAACAAGGGAATTATATCGACTTCTTACATCATGTACTCCCTCATAGCATCCATAAATATCCTCTATGGCCTTCCACTTTGTCTCGTACATGGTAGCCACTCTAGCAACTCTAGCATATCTTTTCTAACATAACAACTGTCTCTCCTTTGAACATGTCAAAAACATCTTAATCTAGCTTCTGTAACTCCCAACCTTCCTGTCTGTGTTGTCCACCTTGTTCCTGATCCTGTCCATCCTTGTCAGTCCTAATTAGAATTCGGCATCTTTAACTCTACTACCTCTGGTTTGCCTTCTGTCTTCTGCCTATTCTTTGTGTCCCTAAACCATACATTACTAGTCTCACCACGTCCTGTAAACCCTTCCCCTTAGCTGATGCCCTTTTATCACAATCACTTCTGATACCTTTCTCCAGTTGTTCCATCCTACATGTACTCTATTCCAGGGATTCTGAGCCATTGGGCCCCGGCCCAAAGTTGGGCCGCAAGCATTCCCTAGAGGGCCGTGAAAATTTTAAACTGCTATTATTAAGGGCCCCAGGTCACTCGACACCGAAAAAATTGGGCCTCGGTGACAAAAAGGTTAAGAATCCCTCTATTCTTCACCTCTCTTCCACAGTCTCCACACGTCTGAACAGTTGAACCTAAGTATCTAAACTCCTCCACTTTCACCACCTCTGCTCCTTTTAACCTCACTACTGTTCTCCCTTTCATTTGCACCCAAGTACTCTGTTTTTGCTACGACTGACCTTCATTCCTCTTCTCTCTAGTGCAAACCTCACCTCTCTTCTAGTTGCTGTCTAGTCTCAATGCCAATCACAATGTCATCTGTAAACATCATTGTTCGCTTAGACTCTTTCTACTTCCCCTGTCTCCTCTAAATCTACAAAAACCCAGTGCAGCTGTCTCTGACTCCCTCAGTACTTCTCCATCAACATCCTCAAGGCAAATATTGCGTCTGTGGTAATCTTTCTGGGCATAAAACATATTGCTGTTTGCAAATCTCAACCTAGCCTCAACTACTCTTTCACAAATCTCCATCGTATGGCTCATCTACTTTTTCCTTCTGTTATTTTTACAATTCTGCACATCACCCTTCTTATGAATAAGCACAAGAACACGTTTCCTCCACTACTCAGACATCTTGTCTGTCTCTAAAATATTTTTGAACAGTGAGAAAATTGATCGCTTCTTTCCATAAGCACTTCCATACCCCCACTGGTATGTCACAACTGCCTTTCCACTCTTCCTTAGGGCTTTTTTTAACTTCATCAGAAATTCTCCACCACTGCCCCAAGTGAACTGCCTTTACTTATTCACAACATTCCTCCTTCCTTGACTACCACCATTTGATCTTCTGATCTATTTTCACCCCATTCCTTCTTCTCACCTTCATTGTCAACTTGCACGTTAGCATCCTATGCTGGTTGGCTACACTCTCACCTGCCACCATCTTAAATCTCCCTCAGATTACCTCTTCTGCACAGAATATAATCTTCATGTGTGGACCTGTTTTTACACCAGATACACATCTTGTCCCAACCCTTGCCATTTACTATTTATTTATTTATTTGCTACAAAATGCTACAAAACGAAATTAGCAATATTAGTACAGTCGCTGTTTGTCAGAGAGTTTGGTCACCCAATTTAAAGAACAGCTTCTTCCTGCCCTCCAGCCATGTCCCCCCCCCACACACACACAGTTAAATAATTTAGTTGAAAATACAAACTAAGCTCTACAAATGTGTTAAACACTGTTGCCCCTCTGAAAAACAGGACCATTTCTAATAAGAAATTAGCTCCATGGTTCAATACTCAATCCCTGGCCTTAAAGCTCAAAACACAGAGATTGGAAAGGTTATGGCGTTCCACACACAATGATGATAACTATGTTGTATGGAGGAACAGCTTTGACATGTATAGAAAAGCCATGAGACATGCTAGGAGCAATTATTACACAGAGCTAATTGAAACTAATAAAAACAATCAGGCCCCTACACTCAATGGTATTTAAAAGTCTTCAGTGAGGCAACAAATTATCTATTTTCTCAGCTTGATTAGTCTATTAATTTACTGTTTTTTACATGAAAAAATCCAGGTAAAATCTTTTATAAATAGAATCGGATTTAATTTTTAGTTAAATCAAAGCCTTTTCACCATTTTCTCTCATTCTGTCCACCATCTTTGAGCAACTTCTGTTTACTGTCTAGTCCAGACATGCACAAACTTATTGACTTAAAGCAAAGGTTAGATGCAGATAGATGGAGAGTTTGTGTGAAATAAGATAAATGACATAAAGGGTTAAATGCTGAAATTATGCTAAGCAACCGCATTACACGGAACAGTGATCATAACAACAAGATGAGCAAGTGACAGTGATGGGGAAGTTTGCCCATGCCTGTTATAGTTTAGCCTCCAACCCACTTTCATCTGTTTTATTGTCTGCTGTTTGTCTTTACTTCTTGCAGAAACACATCTCTGTCAGGGTTTAAGGACTCAGTGTTGGAGCTGGTTCAGTTTGTGGGGCACATCTCAACTGTTGGTCTTCAGTTTGAAAGCAGCAACACCCTCCTCCTAAGCTTCATCCTGGACTTTTATGAGACAGTAAATCATCTACCTCTACTTTATTTTCCCTCTTTCTTTAGTAAGGTGATAGTGATTTACGCTTATTCCCATCTTCATTTATTTGCAAACAGGTGTGCGAGATGTACCTCAAATTTGGACTTCCTTTAATTGTGATGCCGCCCCCTGGTGTTTTCTACCAAGCACTGTTTTCCACAGATCCTGTCAGCGTGGACCGTCTGGCCTTCATCATGTTCAGGTCAAAACTCAGTGTTGCTTCTTTTGTTTAAAATAGAATTTACGTTTTATGTTAACTATTTTATATTTGTGAGTACAGGAATTTTTAATGTTTTCTGAATTCTCAATATGTAACTCAGGCACTATGGCATTAATAAAAAGAAAAGATAACATGAACATACAGAATAAGAACCAACTGATCAGTATTTTGATATTTTTAATTGTTTAGGTATAAGGAAAACTTGACGGCAGCCAAGACTCAAGGCAAACTACCAGAGGTAACTTTCTTATGAAATGGGAAAGAGGCAGTTTATACTCACAAGAATAAATAATGTTTTATTAATAATGTTTTATTATTATTGTGATGTTATCTACAGTTTTTGCTCTCTCTCTGCTTAGTAATTGAGTAGGGAAGTCTTGTTTTTTTAAATTCTCATTAGCACAACACTCTGTATGTATTCACCAGTTTTGGGAACTGTTTGCCCTTCATTATGGCTCAGAAGTATAAATTCTACTTTTCTGGTGGCAGTACTTGTCAGACCAAATTGTAGCTACAAAGGAGGAGTTCAAAAGCACACTTCCATAGGTCTTTATAGTAGTTTGCTGTGTCTGACTCCACTCAACTCAACTCAACTCCATGTTTGAATAGTTTGGGGATTGCAGGTGTGTCAACAAAGTTGTCAAGTGGGTCTAATATTTTTTTACCATGGCTGCAAATATTTGATATAAAGAGTATATATGAGGAATGCATCAATAAATATTGTTTTATTTAATGAAATGTGATGATTCAGTTTGTCCACTGTGTGTAATTTCCTAGAATGCTTTTCACATCAGCCGGCTGACGTACCGGGAGTTCAACCGCTACCTACAGGTCATGGTCAACTGTTTGTGGAATTCCCAAGTATATCAACCTGAAACTGATTTGCAACTGAAAGAAGAGCTTTTCATCATGGCCAAAATACCAGATTATAGACGAGGTTTTGACCTAGTCCATCATCCAGCCTTTCTCAGCTATGCTGTGGACTTTTACCAGAGAGTAAGTGTGTCTTTAAAGAATTATGTCTTGATATCAGAATATACTCTTATAATGTAAAAGACTTTGTACAGTTATAGCTTGGTTTCTGTGTTTTTGGATAAAAGATTTAAAAATACCCTGTGAAAATAATGTGAATACAAAAAACACAATTCAGGAAATTGTATGGTGCATGCTCCATCCACATACAGTCGTTTTTGAGTAACTGGTGTGTGTAGCTGTAACATAGTTGTTCTCTTTTGTTACTGTTATGAAAATATTTGTATGTTAAGTGTTATTTCACACAGGCGCTGAGAGATTTGTTCCAAAATGTTCTGGCTGTTTCATCTAGCCACTCGGCATTTCTTTAATATTTATTTCTTCTTTCAGAGGAGAGTTCATTATGTATAAATAAAAAGATTGGAGCCGATGATAATGCCTACTGTTTTCAAATAGTTATTTTCTTTTGCTCCACAGTGTTGGCCCCAGAAGAAGGACCTGGACCTCAGCTCTATCAAGGTCTAAAGACACAGCTTTTTTATGTTATAGAACTGAAAAAATAAAAGGGGTGTCCGATTTTAAATTTAGCTCGAAATTAATATTACCAAATTTTTGGTGTTTTAGACAAAGGAAACATTATAATGAATGCAGTAAGTTTCTGTGTTACAATGGCAACATTTCACTAATCTCTTCAAACCTTTGTAGGTTATCATTTGGGTCTGTGGGTCACTTTACCTTAGTTTTTTTTGGGACATCCCAAATAAATACTAACATTTCCAATGTTTGTTTCTAAAATCTGATGCATAAAAATGCTGACTTTGTAATTGTGTATGTGTATTTCAGAAATTCCACTTCTGGAACTGGTATCTTCAGTACCTGTACAGTCAAGGCTTTGACGGTCTTCAAAACATTGTCCCGCTACCATAATATGAGGTTGTATTAACGACATTGTCTGATGTGACCACATAAGAGACATCAGGATTTAACTTTTTTGCCAGAAGTAAAATTAAAATCCAAGGGTAGCATTGTTTTTTTGCTGCGTATAGAAGTAGGTATTTTTTTACACAGAAGGTTGGAGGACCAGATCAAGAAGTTTCGATGTGTCTTTTAAGCTGTTATTTATCTGTTTGTATGCCTTGCTTTTTTTCGTAAGAGGAAACTAAAACCTCTTTTTACTTTTGCTCCTTTAACTACAACCATGTACATGCCATTGTATAGTTGAACTGTTTTATTGTTTAATGTTTTGTTTAATTACATTTTTTTTACCGAGTTTTGCCGTAATTTGAACCTCTTGTTTCTTAGATAATTTACTGCTTGCTATGCACTGATATTTTCTCATTAGAGATCCCTTTAAATTAATTTCCTTACCCACCACTTTTCATTCAAATTTTTGCACACACCTTTTGTCCTTGCAATGCATTTGCAACTACTCCCAGAATAAGTATGAATTAATTAATATGTGGAAAAAGTGGCACACCAAATGTAGTACAGTACATGCACAGAAATAGAAAAAAGTTAGTACCAATTTTTTTCTTTTCTTTTTTTTGGTTGTCAACCTTACAGAAATAACAGCTTATTGTGAGGAATTATGCAGGGCATTTAGGACCTGCTAAAACATAAATTTGGAATAACCAGTAAAATTATTTTCTGGGGATTTGTTAACAACTGATATCTTAACTGTAGCTGTATCTTACCTTTTATAAGCTGCATTTGTATGTACAATAAGGTAAAAGTAAAAAGCCAAAAACAACACATGAGTTCTCTAGGCATTTTATTCAATTTTTATTCTTTAAATGACCTGAAAGGGTTGTTTTCTACAGATCTCTCTCTTACTCACTCCTTTTTCTCCTGTCTCACTTCAGTCCGCTGCTGTCGTATTCATCCTATTCTTGCTCCTTCTCCTCCTTGCTCAGAAAAAACGGAACTTTCTGCCTCCAGAATGTCCAACAGCTACTGTTGGACATTTTAAAAAATGAAGCTTTCTGGTTTCAGCTGACATGTTTGCCGGTTTATATCAGTCCGGATGTGTGAATTAGCGGAACATCTGCCAAAACCAGACAGGACCAGAGCCTTGGTGCGCAACTGAATCCCTCCTCTGCTCCAGTCCTCATTGCTGTGGCTGCTTCCTTCGTTCTCGTCGCTGTCACCTCCTTCGCCCTTTCCTCTCACTTTCTTCAGCTGCCCGTGGTTCTCCTGCAGCCACAGCTGCATGTCTTGTGTCAGGATTTTATCAACGTAGGCAGCTGAGCCCAGTCGAGCTAACAGAACCTAACCAAACCAGTTATGAGAAACTGGTTCATTCAGAATCCGGGATCTCTCATCCGATTCGATCCACCGAGAGCCGCTCTGAATCTGCCTTGCCTCAGCCATTTCAACCCGGACCTGTTTAAACTCAGCCGATCCACGTTGATGCGGCTTCTCCAGAAACGGA
>JAFBJS010001974.1:60699-73041 GCA_016785265.1 Paraplagusia blochii | reverse complement strand
GACAGACCGTATTTCTTACAAAAATTCTGGTTGAACTCAAACCAAGACGTGGTTGCTTGGCATCAGTAGCCAATGCAGATTTATCTAAATATTTAGATCTGATTTTTTCTAAGCAGTTATTGTCAGTATTGGTTAATACTGGCAATAACAATAGTTAAAAAACAGAAGGATTTTAATCACTGTGATATCAGTTCTTCATCCATTAGTTTGATTTTACTTGCAGTACTGTTAGCGACTGTTGGTCATTTTCATAACTGAGCCGGTACAGGGACACAGGTCATTTGCTATCACTACACAAAATGTAATTTTATCCCATTTATATGTATATATATATATGTGTGGGTGTATATTTATAATATATATATATATATATATATGTCTATGTATATATGTATGTGTGTATATATGTATGTGTGTGTATATGTATATTTATATATATATATTCATTTATTTATGTGTGTGTATATATATGTATATATACAGTATATGGGTTTTAATATTATTTTAGATTGCATGGAATACCTGCCTGGTTCTCCTGTCCATGCTTGGCTCTCTTTTGGGGGGTGCATTTAAAAGGAAATACCATTACATTTAGGTACTGGAAGTTATATCTAATAATTAAACCATAATTAAATCATGACCTAACAACAGACAAAAGTTAAAACCACACGTTCTCTATTTTATCCTTCATTCTTATTGGCTGCTACATAGCCTATGTTTTCCCTGTACCTGGAGGTTTTGGTCTGTGGCCTAAGGTGTATGTGGTCACAGATGGTAGGAAATTGCTTCCCTAGCTCTTAGTGTCTTCCTCTTCGCTGATGCTGTGACTCCTCATGTCTTATGTGATGCAGAAAGTTTCTTTCATTTATATTTTTTACTGATCTTTTGTGAACGTATTTATGTGGGTTATGTTATGGGTTATAGGTTGCAGGGCTTGACAATGAGGCTATAATTCCTTTTTTTTTTACCTTCACAGTTTTACATCTTTCCTTAAAGGGGAAAAGAGCTTATGCTCTTTGCAAACCAGCAGCGAAGAGCTTCACACCTTTCCTCTAAACTGAGTTATAGCTGGAAATTATTGGTTTTCTGTGTGCATGACCGTCAGCCGGCTGATGACCGGCTGACGGTCAGGTTGTGTGGTTGAGTCAAGCAGTGCTGTGCTATAGAATTACTACCCTCTAACCTTCTGAATGACATTGAATTTGTTGTGGTTGGGTTTCAGTAAAGACATGGTAGGACCCAAACACTGGGGGACTCTTCCTCAATGTTCAAAGTTTAATCAATCAAAACAACAACAAAACCTGATAAACTATTTATGCACTTCACCATGACATGAACTCTTTACCCTTAGCTTCATAAATGGTTTAGCTACTTTAGCCCAAACCAAACTTACAGCAAACTTTCGCAGCACTGTGACTTCAAAGAGGGACTTTCTGATGCCTTAAGAGATCGTTTGGTATGTGGCATTCGCTGTACAAATACAAACAAAAGGCTACTGTCAGAAAAAAGACCTGGATTTAAAAAAGGCACTAGAAAAAGCCATCTCAATGGAAACAGCAGCTAAGGGTGCATCAGAAATACAGGAGAAAACTTGATAAAACGTAGTGCATCAGATGTCCTTAAATGGGAAAAGCAAAAATGCTACAGGTGCAGTAAATCCTTTCACAGTGTAAACGACTGCTGGTTTAGGGAAAAGACATGTAGGAAATGTCACAAACAAGGCCACATAGAAAGAGCATGCAAAACAGACTAAACCAACACCCCAAAAGAAAAAGAACAAAGGTTTTAAACCAAAAACAAAGGCCAAAGCAAATGAAATGCACAAAGTAACAGAACATTCAGACAACACAAACAGAGAACTGCATAGCATAACTGAAGAATACCAGAAAATAATATGGATAAATACAACAGTGTCTGGAGTGAAACTAAAAATGGAACTGGACACAGGTTCAGCTTTGTCAGTAATTTCTGAGACCGACTACGATTGACTATTCTTCACTTACCACTGCGAAAGACATCAGTGATGTTAAAAATGTACACAGGTGAAAAAGTGTCACCAAACTTAAAGTTAAAGGAAACTTAAAGTAGAGTTGACTTATGGTGACCATGAATGGCTGAGGAAATTTTAGCTTGACTGGCATGCAAATAAAGCCCTGAATCTCTCAACAATCCTCATTGACGTCAAATTGCAGAGCTTGGAGACATCCGGCATTCTCTCCAAAGTCGACTGGAGTGACTGGGCTACGCCCATTGTTCCTGTGATGAAGAAAGGAAAAGGTGGAGAGATGCATATATGTGGCGACTTCAAAGTGAGCATTAACCCAGTGCTGCACACAGTGCAGTTTCCCCTGCCACGAATAGAAGACATCTTCTCTAGTGGGGAGTGGCTAGTGGGGAGAAGTTTTCAAAGAAAGACCTGTCACAGGCCTATCTCCAGATGGATGTGGAGGAGTCGAGCAAAAAGTTCCTAACCATCAACACCCATAGGGGACTTTACCAATACAATCGTCTTGTTTGGTGTTGCTTCGGCTCCAGCCATCTGGCAAAGAGCAATGGATCAGGTGCTCCAGGACATACCTGGAACACAATGCTATCTCGATGACATCCTTATAACAGGAAAAGATGATGATGACCACTTCCAGAACCTGAGCAAGGTACTCACCAGGCTGAATGATTATGGCCTATTAGCAAAGAGAGAGAAATGTGAGTTTTTCAAAAGTCAAATCTCATACTGTGGACATGTCATCGACAAGCATGGATTACATACAGTGCCGTGAAAAAGTATTTGCCCCCTTACTGATTTTCTGTGTTTTTTGCATATTTATCACACACTTAGGTTTTAGATCATCAAACCAATTTTAGTATGACACAGAGACAACCCAAAGAAATAGAAAATACAGTTTCTAAATGATCATTTTATTTACCAAGGGAGAAAAAATTGAAACTTGTCTGGCCCTCTGTGACAAAGTAATTGCCCCCTTTGTTAAATCACAAAATAACTGACTAATCACAGTTTTAGGAAAGCTGAGTTCAATTCCACAGGCCACACCCACACCTGATTACAACCACATGTGTTGAATCATGAAATCACTTAAATAGAATGTGTCAGACAAAGTGAAGTAGGCTACAAGATCAGAGCATCATGCCATGATCCAAAGAAATTCCAGAAGAAATGAGGAAAAAAGTAATGGACATCTATCAGTCTGGTAAAGGTTACAAAGCCATTCCCAAGGCTTTGGGGCTCCAGTGAACCACAGTCCGAGCCATTATCCACAAATGGAGAGAACTGGGTACAGTGGCAAACCTTCCCTGGAGTGGTTGGCCAGCTAAAATTACTCCAATAGTGCGACGACGACTCATCCAGGAGGTCACAAAAGAACCTAGAAAAACATCTAAAGAACTACAGGCCTCGCTGGCCTCAGTTAAGGTCAGTGTTCATGACTCTACTGTAAGGAAAACACTGGCCAAAGCTGGCATCCATGGCAGAGTTCCGAGGCGGAAACCATTGCTTTCCAAAAAGAACACAAAGGCTCGTCTGACATTTGCCAGAAAACATCTTGATGATCCTCAAGACTTTTGGAATAACATTCTGTGTTATTCCAAAACTGATGAATCCAAAGTTGAACTTTGTGGAAGCTGTGCGGGCCGTTATATCTGGCGAAAAAATGGCACAGCATTCCATCCAAAGAACACTATACCGGGCGCGGTGCGATGCTGAGGAGGGCGCGTGTGACCCTGGGGAACATGCTTTTTTTGCCGTACTACAAGAAAGTGTAATTACACATCCACTCCAGTAGTTGGCGCTCTCATTGCCCATTGTGCACAGCGTGTATTAACTCTATGGTGTAGGTTTGTTTTGGAATGAGCTGGCGATGTGAAGTGCAGAAAACAAATCCGCAGACATGAAGACATTTTTAACATGGATGAAAAGAAAGGTGGAGAGAAACAAAGATATTGGGTCAAAAGAAAATCACCTCAAAGCAAAGATGCGCAAATATGATGAAGCATATCTAGCGCTTGGCTTCACCGTGACTACAGTGGGAGGCGAGGAAAGACCGGCGTTTGAGGCAAATTAATGCACTTAAAATCTTTTCTTTTACAGACTAATAAATAATGTTAATAAAGTTATTATTGTAAGTTGAACTATATCTCTTTCTTTTTGTTTTCTTTATGTTAACAAGGATACGATATTATGCAGAGGTGTTCCTATAACTATTTTATAGACAAATGCTATTATTTATAGTTGCGGCGGTGAGTGGGCGGTGGGGGCGCGATTGTTTTCTTCTTGTTGGGGGGCCGCAACAGAAAAAGTTTGAGAAGCACTGCACTATACCAACAGTGAAGCATGGTGGTGGCAGTGTGATGGTCTGGGGCTGCTTTGCTGCCTCAGGACCAGGACGACTTGTAATTGATGGAAGAATAAATTCTGTCTACCAGCAAATCTTGAAGGAGAGCGTCCGGCCATCAGTTCGTGGGCTCAAACTCCAGCGCTCTTGGAGCATGCAGCAGGACAACAATCCAAAACATACCAGCAGGTCCACCTCTGAATGGCTAAAGAAAAAAAACAAATTACGGTTATGGAGTGACCAAGTCAAAGTCTGGATTTAAATCCTATCGAAATGCTGTGGTGTGATCTTAAACAGGCCATTCATGTTAGAAAACCCTCTAATATTGCATAATTAAAACAATTCTGCAAAGAAGAGTGGGCCAAAATTCCTCCAAAGCGTTGTGAAAGACTCATCACCAATTATCGTAAACGCTTGATTTCAGTTATTGCTGCCAAAGGTGGCACAACCCGTTATTAGGGTCAGGGGGCAATTACTTTTTTCACAGAGGGCCAGACAAGTTTGTATTTTTTTTCTCTTTTGGTGAATAAAATCATCATTTTAGAATTTTTTCTTTGGGTTGTCTCTGTGTCATACTAAATTTGGTATGATAATCTGAAACCTTAGTGTGTGATAAATATGCAAAAAACACAGAAATCAGTAAGGGGGCAAATACTTTTTCACGGCACTGTAAGTCACAAGAGAAAATTGAGGCAGTGCTGAAAGCACCATAACCTGAAAATGTGTCACAACTGAGATCGTACCTGAGCCTCGTAAGCTATTACCACAAGTTTCTCCCAAACCTTGCCTCAGTGCTGTACCCACTGAATGCGCTGCTACAGACAGGAGCAGAATGGCATTGGTCAGAAAAGTGTAAAAAGGCATTCGCAGAAACTAAATAACTAATGACATCTGACAAGGTACTTACCCACTAAGATCCATCCAGACCCATCCGACTAGCATGTGACGCATCCCCGTATGGCATAGGCACAGTCTTATCACACATGATGGACTGGAACGCCCAAATGCATTCAAGGTCCCTTTCAAGTGCCAAACGCAATTATGCCCAGATAGACGGGGAGGCCCTTAGCCTAGTATGGGGTATTAAGAAGTTCCACCATTACCTCTATGGCCGAAGTGACTGATCATAAGTCCCTGGTGTCAATATTCAATCCACGGAAAGGAGTTCCAGTGATGTCAGCCGAACGACTACAACGATGGACCCTGTTTCTAGGAGCACACTCGTATGACATTGAGTTTAATGGAAATAAACAACACTGCAATGCTGACGGTTTGTCACGCCTCCCGCTGTCAACATCTGTGGAAGAAATGCAGTCAAAAGATGACCCGGCTGAAATATTCCACACAGCACTGGTGGATCAGTTACCAGTTGCAAATGCCATGATACGAAAGGAAACGCGGAATGACCCAACACTATCCATGGTGCATGACATCACAGTACAAGGAGTTTTCAGCAAGACGTGATTAGCTGTTAGTCTGCCAAGGAACCTTGATGTGTGGATCACGTGCGGTAGTGCCCTCTAAGCTTCGCACCAGAGTGTTGGACAGTCTACATGAAGGTCACGTAGGTACGATTAAGATGAAAAGCCTGGCCCGTAGCTTTGTATGGTAGCCACAGATAGATAAACAGATCGAGGATATAACCAAAACCTGTCCAGGATGCCAGAGTATTCAAATCGCACCGCCACAGGCTCCCCTACATCCGTGGAAATGGCTGTCTGCACCCTGACAGAGAGTGCGCATTGATTTTACTGGTCCACTCTTGAACTCTGTTTCTCATAGCTGTGGACACTCACTCAATCCACAACATCAGATCCTGGCAAATCATTTCTTTGCCAGGAACGATTTGCCTGAGCAAATTGTGAGTGACAACAGCCCACAATATACTTCTGAAGAATTTCAAGATTTCATGAAAAGGAATGGTATCAAGCATTTCAAGTTAGCACCTCACCATCCAGCAACAAATGTATTAGCAGAACGGTTCGTACAAACATTCAAAAAGTCCATCAAAGCAATGACAAAAGAAGACATCTCCCTCCAACACAAAATTGACAATTTCCTTCTGGTGTATTGCAATTCTGCCCATGCAACAACCAACCAAACACCACTTGCAATGCTGTTTATGAACAGACCACTGAGATCTCACATTGACCTGTGTCCAGTTGTGGTGGGATCATTCTATTATGGTTGGGTTTCAGTGAAGACATGGTAGGACCCAAATGCAGCACTGGGAGACTCTTCCTTAATGTTCAACTTTAAATTAATTAAAACAACAAAACCTGGCATAAACTGGACATACTCTTTAAACATGCACTTCACCATGTACATGAACTCCTTACCTGTAACTTGATAAATGGTTTAGATACCTTAGCCCAAACCTGACCGCAATACATGACAACTACAACTACAACTGTAACTGTAACTGTACAACAGTTCCTAACAACAAACAATGATCCCATGAGGACTTAGTGCGGGAGATGGGTATATATACTATAGGCACCAGGTGACATGAGTGAGACTAATGATGAACACAGGTTAGCTTTCTCTTGCTTACTGTGCAAGAGTGCACAAATATACTGAATGACAGGGACTGAGACTGTGCAAGAGAGCACTTTTTTTGTGATAGTAAACCATTGAAATACATACCATTTTGTGCTTGTGTCCAGTGGACTTCATACGCTACATTAACCCAACACCAGTAAACAGCAGAGAAAGACAGACCTTGCAGAATCACTTTGTGGATTTAATCACCTCTGACCCATTTATGACCGTAATTTCCTCGCCAAGTGTAAGAGTTTGAGGAAATGTCTGTGATTGTGCATTGGAAGGACAATTCATGCCCTTGACAAACAACTACACTGTTGTGCTTTCTAGCTACTCTGTTTAATAAGGACTAATACTGATTAGTGTGTCACTACAGTTGTTGGCACAAATCCTGTAGGAGTGTGCATCTAGACCATAGGTCGGCAACCCGTTGCTCCGGAGCCATGTTGCTCTTACATCCTTCTGTTGTGGCTCTCTGTGACTTTGGAAAATGAATAATGAGTATTTTGTTAAAATAAAATTTTATTTTGGTTGTGGTAAACTTGTAACATTAAAATAAAATGTTTTTAACAATTTTTTTGCCCAGAACAGGGGTTGGCAACCGCTGCTCTGGAGTTACATGTGGCTCTTTCGTCTCATTTCGTCCTTATGCTAAAAAATTTGTGTGGCTTGGAAAAATAATTTTATTTATTAAATGTATGTATTTAATGAAAGTGTGTTATTGTGACTGCCGAACCGAGCGCTCTTCCCCCTTCCCACTGTCATAGCAAAGGAGCGAAGAGCAGGCAGGGGGTTTAGTAATATTACCTTTTCATTTTTTTTTTTCAGCATGGAGCAAATGTCTGAGCGTCTGTAATGTCACTTATGTGTCTTAACGGCATGACTCAGCACTATGAACAGACTTAGAAAACTGCAATAAAGTACAGTAGTTGATGGCCATTTTCATAATCACATGGACTAGTTTTTATTTATATTTATTAACTTGAGTTCAAACTTTGTGTCTAACAGGTTTAGAAATGGGATCATCTGAGATACAAAACATATTTGCGGTTCCATTGTTATCTCTTACGTGGAAACTGGTACCAAATGGCTCTTCAGATGTTAAAGGTTGCCAACCCCTGATCTAGACAATGAGCACATAGTCTTAACTACATTGTGGCTTTTTGATATTCCTATCCTGGTGGTATTGTTAAAATACTTGCATTTAAAGATAGAAGACCACTGATGTGATGCCTATCTCGCTATATTCATCTCTGTGGGACAAATAAAGACCACATTATGAACAAAGACCACCTTACCAAGTCCCATTTCAATCATGAAATCATACTTAAACATTTGGACAGACTTTTGAGCACCCTTAGGTCAGTAAAACAACCAAAAATCCACACATATGCCACAGCATTATAAGGTGCACTTATGATTTTTGAAAAATGTATAGGTTATATATTGTAAATGTGCCCTATGGTACAAATAATATACAAAACAACAGAATAGTGGTCAATTTTAACACATTCATTGTGTCCCAAACATTGGGCAACCCTCAAGTGGGTCCCAACAAATTTTGTTTACGCATTGTGTTTCCTATGAGTTCAGAGTCTCCTCAATAGTCTTTTCACCATGTGCTGAGGAATGACACAATATACAATTGGTTGAAAAGCTGATAGAGAAGTTATTTTTTTCAAGTCTATAAATCCGAGGTGTGTCTGTGCTGTGGAGGTTGCAGCCTACATTGTAAATTATCTGGTAAAGCGCCGTTTGGTAATTACAATTAAAGGGGCTGCTTGCCGGACTATGTCTCCTGTGACATCTTTGTGTGGGTCTTTACTGACAAGAGATAGAGGGCTAGCAGTGATGGAAAGCTCATGCTTACTGTATGTTTCACGGTGTCATTTTTACATTTTTAGAGACTGGAGACAGAGTATGTACGAATGAGGAGAGGCCAGATCCAACAACTGGCTTCACTTACCTTAGCCATCTCAGTTATTTATTGGAAAACTTTGCCACTGAAAGGAATAAAAACAAGAGCCACAAAAACACATTTTATATGTAGAATATGTAGAACAAACTTCACGGAGTTTATCATCCTGGAGAACCAGCCGTTCTCTCCTGTACAAAACGCTGTTTTTACTAAACGTGTGGAGTTTCTGTAGCTGGGCTATGTCATGACTAATTGTACTCGAAATAAGTATTTCTCGAACATTTGCCAGGACATTTGTCGTCTCTCATGTTTCTATCTGTGCCTATTTATATTGCCTATTGTTGTGAGGGCTGATTGGGCCCGGTTTATAATGTTAATTAATGTTATATGTTATATATATTTCTTGTTTCATCAAATGCTGCACAAAAAAAATCATAGGACTGTTTCAGACAAAATGGTAAAAAATTTGACATTTTCCATAACTTATATTGAAGTAGTGTGTTTATGTTGTACACAGTTGCTTTTAGTCGAATTCTTTTAGTCTGGTATTACACTAATTCGGGGGAAATGAGCTGCATATATTGGTTATATCGGTATCGGAAATGTAGTGTTTGGGCAATATTGATTAATATTGGTATCGGTAAATGTTATATCGGACATCCCAAGTATATATTATATATAGTATAGTATTAAGAAACAAAAAGAAAACACATATACACTTATTTTCCAAAGTGTTAAGGGGAGTAAGGGGACAAGTCAATGGTCTGATTTATGTTTAGATGGAAATTAATGTCAACAATGAGTTTAACACACAGCCATATTCACCAGGGGAAAGGAACCCCGTTTCCCCTGGAACTGGTGCTTGACAAGTAGTGTCCCCATTTGTCCTAAGTTGATACAGAGTACATTAATCACAGGCAACAGTCCTTTGCTCTCTTTCTTTTCACACTGACAGCCAGGAGGTAGCATACACTTACTTGGGCTGTTTGCCTTTTTCAATGGTGTTATTATAACTTGCTTTTCAACATGAAATATATATCTAACTGGTCTTTATATTGTGGAAGATAAATATCACCCGAAAAAGTAACTAATAAAGTATATACATAATTAGTTACTTTTTGGGGTTTTATATCTTCTTCAATATTAATTTCTGGCCTGGTAAATTATAATTTAGGGCGACTTATAGCCAGATATCCTGCTCTGTTGTTGGGGTTTAGGGACAGTTGTTCTTCTTGTAGATTGTTAATGTGAGACCAGAACCTGATTTGGTTTCTGATTTAGGTTCTAGATTTGTGGATGTTCTGTGCAGGCATCAGATTGGGCTCTGTTTCTGATTTAGTGTAAGGTGTGGGTTAATCTTTATTTTCAGGCAGAGAACAGATTGTACAGGAGAACCAGTTCTGGTCTGACAATGCAATGTTTCCTATTTTTCCTTGTCACCTGGGGCTCCAGCTATGCTTCTGATGTGGTCCAATTATAAGTGACATGTTTAGATGTGGTGGATGTGATAGGTGACAGTGCGACCTCAGTGGGTGTTCAACTGTCCTCCACCTTTGTTTCATCCCATTTCCCAAGAAAAGGAGAGAACATTGTGAAGCTGAGAGATTCCTATCCTTATCTCTAGGTTCAGGAAACTACTACAAGATATTTTGCAGTTTCTGCGAATAAATGTAAACAGTTCTCCATTCATGCAACCTAAAAATTCTGAAAAAGTTTTAATAATTTACGCTGCTGCCACTGTGACTTTTAGCTCCATGTAAGTAGAACAATAGCCATGCTTGATTTGAACATATTGCATCTACCTGTTATAATAAACTTTTGCCAGGCCGTGCATTTCCCCCAGGTAATGTCATAGTTTTGTAAAGTCAAATAAATAAATAAATAATCTCTCATAACAGTATAGATAGATAGACATGGGAACCCGAGTTTGAGACTCGGAGTCGAGTCGCACTGAAGTCGCACAAACAAGGACTTGTGACTTGGCTTGAGACTTGCCGTGTAAGACTTGAGACTTGCCTCGGACTTCGGTGTTGTGACTCATGAGTCGTGAATAAAGTCCATAATCAAGGAATTATCTATTTTATCATTTAACCTATTTCACTTTTTCCGGTGCGTTTCCCAGCGCTGTGGAAAAAATCGCAGGTAGAAGTAGTTTACTCCCTTATGACGTACTAAGGTTTGTAACACAAGCGTGCTGCCTCAAGTTTAGGTTTCATATCACAGTGACCATTGCGGCGGTAAGGCAGACTGATGTGCCATGAGTGAAACCAATGACAAAGACACAGGTGAGTGTGATCATACTGATTAACCCAGTGATTTTCAAACTTTTTTGAGGTGCGAGACATTTTTTACGTACACAAAATCCCGAGGCACACCATCAACCAAAATTACATATTAACACACTTTTTTATAATACATATAGTAAATAATATAATTTGAAAATGTATTGATACTCACTTACTGTGGAATCTGGGCCTGTTTCTATGAACACAAATTGTATATCCTGGCAGGAATGGAAGACACACACAATACTCTTCCTCAACAACAGCTCTCAGTCTCTCGCTGTTTTTAGTTTTTATCACAGTCAAGCTTGAGAAGCTCAGCTTACATAAATATATGGTTGAAAGCTTTTACCAACACTCCAATAAACAGTTTCAATAAACATTTTGATTGAACAAATGAAAATATATTACTACCTCCACACTCAAGAGAAAAGAGGAGTTAATTAGGTAAATCGATTGTGTTTTGGCAAACAGTAATCCCAAAATTGCAATACAACAGCTCATTGTTTACAAACAAGGAGTCTGTGAAGTTGTTTTTTCTTTTGTTGACCACTCATACTTGGGCCTTCACCTGGCTCAAAATTTTATCCACGGCCCTGTTCCCTTCTCAAAAACTTATATGTTTAGTATGAGTATGTTTAGGCCAGCATAGAAGGCTTTACTGATCCTGATGGCCAGTTAAGGTTATGGCAAGGCTACAGTGACGGACTGGGATTAACATTATCTGTCCAAAGTGAACGTGTTATTACAGTAGTTGAGAAATTTGGACTTCAAAGTTAGGAAAGGAAAAGATACGAAATTATACACTTTGTCATTGTGACATTGTGATGCACACCACAGCACACAACTATATGTGACATCTGCATTTAACCCATCAGCAAAGTGAACAGTGTGGTGGAGAATTGTGTATTATGAACAGACAAAGTGTTGGACGATATTCATGCGCAGGGTCACTGTAGAATTGCAGAAAGTTTAGTATCCACGGTATGTGAGACAACAGAGATTGGCACCTGGGTAACAGACACAAGGCACATTCCCAAGACCGATTAAGACACAACATAAACTGCGGCCTAGAAAACAGTAACAAAATGTATCCAGGTCAATGTCAAAGCACAGGAGCACAACTTTCTACATTTCAGAGGTTTGACGAATGTCTTGAATGTCATGTGATATGACTGTCTGAGAATGTCCAAAAAAACTGTATAAGAAGAGCACGCCTGTATCAGTATTTGGGATTTGTTGGTGAGACTGC
>JAFBJS010001974.1:40047-51459 GCA_016785265.1 Paraplagusia blochii | reverse complement strand
TAAATGCTGACCTGGGCAGAGATGCTTTCCGTAAATAACTTCTAAAAGTCAGTGCAGTCATCAGGTTCTGCTGAGGGCTTTTAAGGGTAGAGGTTTGACACCAGGAAGGATTGGTTAGCTCCGTACAGGCATTATGAGAGTAGATGTGGCTCCAAATCTACATTAATCTCTCATTCAAAAAATCACATTATGTTCATCATTTACATTATAAAATTAGACAATGAGTGGGAACAGGGGATGACAGGTGCAGAGATCTTGTATAATTGAACCTGGTCCACTTCACATGTTTATAGAGCTGCTCTCAATGAAGACACACTCTTGCACACATATGCAGAATGAGTAAATAATTGGTAAAACACAGACTATTTCAGAGTTCAACAGCAGTGTTTGGCTTTGTGTGTATGATCAGCTAGTTACAATGGTTATTATTATTATCTGACATTTTGGATTTACCTACCAGAAAAGAGAACTGGGAATGTCTGTAGATTCTAAGTCATCCAGGTAATTCAATCCAAAACTAGTTACTTGGAGGGCAACTGGGCATAGTAGGTTTCTTGAAGACATTTCACCTCTCACCTAAGAGGCTTCTTTGGTTCTTACCAACTATAGGGTAGTCCTGGTATTTAACCTCAATCAGGCTGCATAACTGAAAGAGGGTTTTTGCAGAAGACAAAAGGCTAAGATAGAGGGAGGTGGGGTTAGATGGGTGATGGATTACATCCTGTTCCAGGTGAGCTGTATGTTTGAACATACAGCCTCTGTATGAGATCATCATCATGAGATGTATGAGACATCTTCAAAAAACCCTTCATGTTTAGTTGCCCTGGAAGTAACTAATTTTAGGGAGAACTGGGCAAGTACAACTACAGTAAGATGGTAGTAGGGCAGTAGGATGTTAGATGTGGCATGATTGAATAGCTTAGAAGTTGGTGGTGCAATAAAAACTTTCAAGACTGTCTAGAAGGAGAGGCCAAAGACATATTGTAGATGTGATAGATAAGAGAGCAGTAGGAGAGGCGAATGTCAGATACATTGGGATGCAAAGCTTTGGGCAACCTTCTTAATAGTCCAGCATAAATCATTGGTTGTTACGATAAAACAAGTTAAATATACGATATAGGATACACACTCAGTGATAGTTGAGAAGGAAAATAATAATTATTAAGAAGTTTGCCCAAACTTTTGCATCCCACTGTAGATAGCTTGGTGGATGGATGGATGGATGGATGGAGGAAACATGAATTAATCACTTGATAACCTGCCCTGGTCAATGATCCGAATAAAAAAAAGAGTCTCTAAGGATAAGTTCAAGAAAAACAAAAACGGGATGGGCATTAAAGCCCTCCTGTAATTTCAGACCTTAGTATGGAAATGAAATGCAGTCCTCTTTGAACTTCAGTTATAATACAACTCTTCTCTTTCCCCCTTATCTGGGTCACAGTGTGCAATAACCTGCAGCCTGCAGTTAAAACACAGCCTGCAATTATTCAAATAAAACAAACTAGCATTTAGTATTCATATTAAATGAGTAATATAGAGTTAAACTATTATTGATTAGCCTAGAATTTTGATGGAAATATTGTGGGTTTTTTTTAAAAAAAGAAAAAAAAGTAAAACTAGAGGTGCACTGATTGCAAAATTCTTGGCTGATACCGATTTTTTTTCTAAGAAATAATGACAATCATATAAAAGACATTATATTTACTTGGTTTGAGAGTAAAACATCAACAATAATGAATAGAGTTCAGTGGCAACACACAACACAGTGGAGATGAACTTGATGTAGCTCACAATCATCATCCAGCCATTGAGCTGTCAGGCTCAACATTGACACTAAGCTCATGTTTGAAGTCCAAATGTCCACTGTAAAACTAATCGGGTATTTGTCAGCGCCAATTTGCGTAAATGGCTTGTAACACTCTCAAACAACTCTGGCAGCGCTGAATCAGAAAGGTACCGCGTACTTGGACAATTGTACCTTGGACTCAAGTGTTTCACCAGGTTTACGATGCATTTGTTCTGTACCACGCTTAATTTTTTTAGTGGTGGCTTTGGACTTTTCGGTACTCATGTCAAATGTAGAAGCAATACTGGAGACTCCTCTTAGCAGCCATCTTCTCTTTGTATTTCTTAAAAAATACAGGTGCTTCTTTTCTAAATGCATTATTAATTTTGTTGTACCACACGTCTTAGGCGTTGACTCCTCAAGGCTCACTTATGACTTGCAGTCATTCCAGCGTGTTCTGGTATCGTCCTGGCACACTGTAAAAAAAAGGCTGATCTGGGCACATTGTGCTGACGTGCATCTCTAGGTAAAACCGTTAAAAAAAAAAAAAAAACCCAAGGGGCATTTTTGATCCATTTTAAGCCCTTTTAGTCCTTTTTCTATATTTCTCAGAAAACCTTTTGGAGCTCAGTGAGAAACAGTGAAACTATGTGAATGTCACAAGTGGCAGAAGAGTATGTGAGAGAGAACATGATATGTACAAGGCAAGAGGTGCCATAGTGAGGTGTGCCCAATGAGTTAGAGATGGATTCATGGTGGGCATCGCATTACATCATGAACTAAAGCTGAGCCCTTCTTTTTCTCTTTAGTCAGTGATTTTCAAACAGTGTGAGGTGAGAGATTGTCATTTGCGCCGTGGAAAATAATCAAAAATCACCTAATTAACCATTGTTGTGTGTTCTTTCATTTAACTCTCTTACAAATTATTTAATAACTAAAAACCATGACAAAACCTATAAATACTTATAAAATGTGTGTACTTACCAACATGGATCTGTATCGTGCGTCATTAGTCTAGCTGGCGTGTCACGTGACTAAATCACGTGACACGCCAGCTAGATGCCACTGACGTCAAAATCTGGGTAGATGATCTGGGTCTGAGTGCTATGAACTAAAAAGACTATGCATTCTCTTAGAGCAGACACAACCTTGGATTCTGAAGGCTCTGGCAGATTTCCTGGATTTGAACACTAGCTGGATGAAATCCGATTGGATAACAATCCAAATTAGTTACTTCGAAAGCAACTGGACATAGTAGGTTTCTTGAAGACGTTTCACCTCTCATCCAAGAGGCTTCTTCAGTTCTAACCGACTACAGGGGGAGACCTGGTATTTAACCTCAAACGCCAGCATGTCTCCCTTAACATCTTCCCTAGTGAATTTTATGAATTCATTAATTGTGTTTAGGTGTCCAGAGAATGCTTCCAATTCAACAGTTTTGATTTTTATCCATGTGTCATCCACGTATCTGTACCAATGTGATGGTGCAACGCCACTGTAGGAGGCTAGTGCCTCTTGTTCTACTTCCTCCATGTAGAGTAGGGAAGATGTTAAGGGAGACATGCTGGCTTTCCTGGACTGTGCAGTGCACATAAAGGAAAACAGAAACCTTTTCATTGAGGTCTACAGGAAACCAACACACGCCGATCAGTACCTACATTTTGACTCGCATCATCCACTTCAACATAAACTGGGGGTGATCAGAACCCTTGACCACAGAGCCAGACACATCCCTTCACAAGCAAGAGGACGCCAAGCTCATGTTAGAGGGGCCCTAAGCACCTGCGGCTACCCCAACTGGGCTTTTTCTAAGGCCACCAAAACTAACAAACGCAACAGGGAGGACAACGAAAACAAACAGAGTAACCTCGTTATTCATATGTTGCCGGGACTTCCGAAAAACTTAGAAGAATTTTTAAGGATCACCAAATTCCGGTTTACTTCAAACCCACCAACACTCTTAGACAGAAATTAGTCCACCCAAAAGACAAAATACCTCATCGCCAACAGAGCAACGTTGTGTATGCAGTACAGTGCAAAGAGGATTGCCCTGACCTCTACATTGGTGAAACTAAACAACCACTGTACAAACGTATGCAACAACACAGGAGACCCAACACATCAGGACAGGACTCTGCTGTTCATTTACATCTGGAAGAGAAGGGACACAGTTTTGTGGATGAAGATGTCCAAATCCTGGCCAGAGAAGACAGATGGTTTGAAAGAGGAGTGAAGGAAGCCATCTACGTCAACCTGGAGAAAACTTCTCTCAACAGAGGGGGAGGACTAAGACACAACCTTTCATCCACTTATAAAGTTGTTTTGAATTCTCTACCCAGAAAATTCTCCAGCCATCAGACCAGGGATCCATCACAAAAGAGGGGAACAAGTGATACTAACACTTCCCCCCACACCACCATTCACACCTCTAACTCAACAAACTGTAACCCCACCTCTCACTTATAGCCTTTGTTCTACAACAACCCGAGACAGGTATGCAGCCTCGTTTGAGGTTAAATACCAGGTCTCCCCCTGTAGTCGGTTAGAACTGAAGAAGCCTCTTGGATGAGAGGTGAAACGTCTTCAAGAAACCTACTATGTCCAGTTGCTTTCGAAGTAACTAATTTGGATTGAATTACCTGGATGACTGAGAATCTACACAGACAGATTGGATAACAAGTTTTTATCCAACTTTTAAAAACTCTGTTGACATTAATAAAAAATTAATAATTCAATCTTATTTAAAAATATTTTAAATAATGCATTTTCTAAGCATGTTCAGCCCAGCAGAAAAGGCTTTGCTGGCCCTGACAGGCCACCACTGGGTTATGGAAAGGTTGACAATACCTATGGTGAGATGAGAGATTAAGACCAGGCAAAATTATGTTTTGTTTTGGGTTCAGATTCTGATACAATAAACACAAACTTGTACTGTTTTTGGCATTAAGTAAAATTTATAACTTTATAAGTTGATGTGTTATCCCTTATTTCTCACCTGAGGCAGCTCAATTGTTACTCCCAAGCAAAAATTAGTGACTAGCAAGTTCACAATGGATTCTGAAGAGCAAAACCCTCAATGTAAATATAATGATGAACAACAAACTTTATTGACTGAATGAACAGAAATATAAATTTAATGATTCTTTAATTTAATTATCTACCTAACATTGAATTACAGTTTTGAGAATGACACAACTATTAATTTTTGCAAAGTCTGCAGTTTCAGTTTTTATAATTGAAATTTGTGTATACTCCAGAATGTTATGAGGAATGATTCACTTAACTTCTCAGGTGAGAAACACATGCAGCCGTCATTGCATTGCACAAAAAGGGCCTTTAGCAGAAGTTTATTGCAGCGAGCAAGTTTGCGCCTCAGTCAACCGTCTATAGAATTATCAAGAACTTCAAGGAGAGAGGTTCATCGTTGCCAAACAGGCTCCAGGGCGCCCAAGTCAAAGTCAAGCAATCTGTCTACTGAAGTTGCTTCTGTCGTCTCTGTCATTAGTCCCACCCGTGTCACCTGGTGCCCTGTGTATATTTACCCCTCTCCCCCATTTAGTCTTGCTGGTTCATTGTCTCTTTAGTTGCAAAAAAGATGAGCTCCAGCAAAGAAGCCACTTTTCTCTAGTAAAAACATCAGCAACAGACTGATATTCAGCACAAGTTACAAGGACTGGACTGCTGAGGACTGCAGTAAAGTCATTTTCTCTGATAAATCCCGTTTCTGATTGTTTGGGGCATCTGGAAGAAGGCTTGTTCAGAGAAGATGAGGTGAGCGATACCACCTCATGCCAACAGTGAAGCATCCTGAGACCATTCATGTGCTTTTTGGTCAAGGGAGTGGGCTCTCTCATAATCTTTTCTAAAAACACAGCAATGAACAAAGAATGGTACCAGAATGTCCGCCAAGAGCAACTTTTCCCAACCATCCAGGGGCAATTTGGTGATGAAGCATGATGGAGCATAAAGCAAAGGGTCATAACAAAATAGCTTAGCGAACAAAACATTAAGATTTAGGTCCCTTGGGAACTTGTGGTCAATCCTCAAGAGACAATCTCTTGGTTGGACAATCAAAACCCCACAAATTCTGACAAACTCCAAGCATTGACTATACAAGACTATACAAGACAGCCATCAGTCCGGATTTGGTTCAGAAGTTGTTAGACAGCATGCCAGGGAGAATTGCAAGTCTTGAAAAAGAAGGGTCAACACTGCAAATATTGACCTATTGTATTTAACTCTCAAAAGTCTTGTGAAATGCTTCTAATGGCATGTCATTATACCATAGAAACTTCTGTCAAACACCTAAAAACCCTGAAGCAACAGACATTTTGTGAAAATGTAATATGTGTAATTCTCAAAACTTTTGGCCATGACTGTATAGCCTATACAATGTGTGGCTGTAAGAGAAAATTATTTTTCTTATTTTTCACAGTTTGACTTTCAAGACTTTGCCCCTGGACTCTCATCTTGTCATGTTGAAGTATGAAGATGCCGAATTTTACATTTTACAGTGAGAACAAATCTTTCTCACTTGATTTTTGGCTTTGCCTGTGCTCTGCTGTAATTTTTTTTTTAAAGATAGTCTTTTTTATTCCAAAAACATGGTCTGGATTCTGATAATGACTCTTTAATTTCTGATGAAAACTACAACGAATAAGATATTACGATATGTGAGATATTAACTAATTTTACTCACTTTCATATCTAAACTATTTTAAAGTCACATCACCAAAGCACAAAATTCCAAAAATTATACTTATTTATATTGCATAATTATGCTCATATAATAATAAGATAATATTGGTTGGCCTATATTATCATATGTCCCTTCTTAAGATCAATGCAAGGGTTACTTTCATATTTCTTAAGAATCAGAATTTAAAGAAAAAGGAAATATATATATATTTTTTTTGTCAATGTGACGTTGTGATTCACACCACAGCGCGAAATGAAATTTGGCCTCTGCATTTAACCCATCATCAAAGTGAACAGTGGGCAGCTATTGAGCACCCGGGGACCAGTGTGTAGGGACCATGGGGATACGATGCTCAAGACACCTCAGCGGTAACTTAGCGGGGGATTCGGACCGTGGAGCTTGCTGACCCAAGTCCGCTTCCTTAACCACTAGGCCACTGCCCTTATCAAATAGATTCTGATGTTTGCTACTGATGTGTTCTCCTAAAGATTCATATCCTCAGATTACATTTATTTAATAAAGAAAAGTGCAGACACAAGCTGTGCAAAGAAAAACATATGTTTGACGACCTTGATGATGAGAAAAAGTTCTTACCATACTTAACTTGCAATGCCTTTTTACTGCAAATGAGTAATAGAAAGTAGATTTTAGTTTTTTTTTAAGGTCTAATTCTCATATTCTCTTAAGTGCTCTTACCATCAAGTTTTTACTCTAACACTTCATATGTTAATAATATCCATGCTGTAAACAGGAGGTTTGGGGAGAGGGTGAGGAAGTAAAAATCCAGCAATTGATAAATGTGATAAAGAACATGAAGGTGGTTGGTGAAGAAGTGGAGGTTGGTGTGGAGGTGAAAGGTTTTCTTTTGTTACTGTCTCCTCTATGGCATAACAGGATAAATCCAGTATTAGCTGTCATCATCTCAGGTTTCAGGTCCAAACAGTCTTGAAATAGTACAGTGTGCTGTGAAGCATCAGCAGAGAAGATAAGCATCGACCAGTGTCCAGAGAAAAGCCATTACAGCAGCAGCCTCTCAGATAATGGACTTGATGAATCTGCTTCTCCACCCTGAGTGTGGTCATCATCGATGCAGCACTGAGAATTTTGACCTGAAAGACCTTTAAGGAGGGCCTTAAAAGAACATGCTAGGCTGTGCCAGAGAACAGCAATAAATAAAAAGATCTTTTTGTAGCTTCATAAGAAATAGCTAGAAATTGGTACAATTTGTTTTACATTGAATTTATGATAAGATTTCCTATGCCAGTTAAAAAAATAAAAAGATTAAATGGGTACCATGATTTTCTGACTATAATTGCTTGAAGTTTAAGTTGCACTAGCCAAAAAATGCATAATGAATAAAAGAAAAATCATATATAACTTTCTTCACAGTAGGTGTCACCAACCAGCTAGTGTCCTCTATTGAAAATAACGAACATGGTAAATTTAATATGTACACAATGAAATTTAAGATTTTTTTAAATTGTAAGGATAAATATAATGAAAAAAAAAATCCCTGCTTCATTCAAAACCTGTGTGGTTTATTAGTGTCAATACAGAATATTGTTAACATTCAAGCCACAGTAGAGTCTCTGAAGGGCAGAACCTTCATGTGTGGCTGGATAAATGGGCAGCAGTAATAAATGTACATGTTTGACGTTCATTCACAGAATTGCAGCAGGGCGGCAAAATTACACTTCGGAGTCCTACGGGAAAAAAACTGAAGCAGTGGCCGCGGATATCAATTATTAAACACTCTTGATAATCATCAAACTTTAATGTTAAGGATCAGCTTATTTTTCTGGACTCACAGACTCAAACATATTTTAATCATCAACTGCTTGAAAAAGCTTGTGAAGTTTTGTGTCAGATTCACAGCCAGATGTTGACTGGTTTTCACTTCACAACTTCATGTCATTAAATGTCACTGATCAGATGTTGAAAAATTGCTCTTGAGAGTGTTGTTGCAAAAGTTCAATGGCACTCTCGGGGAGTTTACTTGCTTTGTATTTAGAGAAAGCAAAAAAGAGGCACCCTTAGAAAGAACAATGGTACTGTATAAGACAATCCGGGTTAGGAGATTTTGCTAAAGGTACAGTATTTATGCACTACTCCAAATATTATGTCAGGTGTTCATATCACTTCCACAACAACAGGGGTCAAAGAATTGTCTTGTTCAGATATGAACAAAAAAAACCTTGACATAATTGCGATGTGCACTGGCTTAAGAAAATCACTTGTGGCATTTCCATGCACCTATATATATATATATATATATATACATATATACAGTATAAACTGCCAGTTATTTTATTACAAAGTCGAAGTGATAGAGAACAAAAGAAAATCAACCATGATGTGGTAGGTCATGTGAAATGACGCAGGGGGTTAGGGATTCAGATTAGTTCTGGAATGGTGCATAGAGAGCTTAATGTGCCATTGAATGGCAGAACAGCTGCAATAAGTCATACATCAACCGAGTGCAATGCAGAGCATCGGATGCAGTAGTGCAAAGCACTTCTACTGGTCTAAAGCAATGATGGTGTTGAATCTTTGGTGATGAATCACAGTTTTCTATCTGGCAATCTTCTGGACAAGCAAGTTACTTATAACGCCGTTACGTGATGAAACTACTTTTATTGCTAACTAATAACGTAACGCGTTATATTCCCCATTCGACAATGCCGTGGCAAGTTGAGGTTTCAATAAAGATGCTTGTCAAAATGTCTAGACATCTATTTTGTTTTTGTGGTACAGTACTGTAATGTACAGTGGGGCGTATAACTTATTTCCAGACTCTAATTGCAGCACTGCTCCTTACAGCTTCACTCTCTCCCATCCACACAGCTCTAGCCATCAACCCTCTAACTGCTGTCTAAAACCTTATAACCATTACAGTCCCACTAGATTTAATTATGATGGTTGCTACAAAGCACAACACAAAATTTTCAATGTGTTTTTAAAGTAAAGTAACTAGTTACTTTTATAATGTACTGTGGTAACTAACAATGTAACAAGTTACTTTTTTCAGAGCAGTAACTAGTACAGTAATAAGTTACTTTTTTAAAGTAACTTGTCCAACACTGTGGACAAGTACGGTATAGTGGGGTTGGGGGTTAGTGCCATCTGACCCCTTATTCCTAGGTGTTTTCATGTACCAAGAAATACTGGAAAATTCCACATTTCCAACATTGTTGAAATAATTTGAGGACAAATGTTCCCTGTTCCATAGTTTGGCCTGGATGAACTTCCATTAATTCCACCTGGGTAAACCTTCACGACAATTTAAAGCAGAGACTGAAAGTCAGGCATTCGTCTACTGTCGGTGTGCAATGATGCAATTTCTTTGATGCAATGGACAACAAGTTCCATGAATAAAGTAATGGAAAGTCCCCTGATCCAAGGGAATTAAACCTGTTATAGTTGCAAGGTTTTAGCCAATGTTGTTGTAACAAACCCTATGGTTTAAAAATAAAATGTTGCTTAAGTTTATATGATATTGTTTTGGCTCATTCCAGGTATGTTATTATGGTACCATTAATGTAATTTTTGCAGAATTCTAGATTTCAAAAAAGTTTTAAATAATTTAAATAGAATGTAAACTTCTGTCTGTAATGTCTGAACAGGACTGTATGTGTAAGTTGGATTGGGTATTTTGGACCAAAAATCAATCCCAAGAATGATTAGATTTTCTTAAAAAAAACCTTTTTGGGATTATTATCAAAAATGGGTCTTTAATATTCCTCAACCTTTGTTTTTTTTCCTCCTTCATTGGATTCATGTGGCACGAGCCCTCCTGACACGCCCCAGTTTTAAACCCTATGAGTAAGACAAACATTTATTCATTTTGGAAAACTGATGCTTTGATGAGTGCTGATTGTGCTGAATGCTTAATTTGTTATCTCCTTCAGCATTTATTGTTTCAGGTTGCTTGTTAAAGTTAGATCAGATTCGATCAAATTTTATGTATGCCACACTGGAGAACTTTTGGGAAAAATAACTGTACTGCACTGTAAACTGTATGTTAAAATAAAATGAGTTCTTATTCCACATCTGTGCAAAAATATAATGTGACTAAGAAAAATTCCAATAAAAGCAAGGAGATAGTTATTCCTCCAATCCATCCAAATGAAACATTGGTGATAAGCTCAAAACTTTACAAGAAGTGTTTCTTTTATAATAAGGCCAGGAGTTACTTTATACTTTTTTTGTAAGAAGTTTGATTTTTTTCTCCATGATTTTGAAACTCTGCAGAGGTTGTGTAGATTGTAGGGTTAGACCTCCATGATTTGCTGACACACAGATTTTCTGACACACTTTTAAGAGTGAGTGTGACTGCTGAAGACACCTTTTCTACATTCACCTCTGTTTATCAGGTGATGCTGAAGTCCTCAGTAGGGCTTTTTCCACTTCCATTCTTACTCTCTATTTTTGTATCATGGGCCTTCCACAAGTTTTGTTGGTCATGCTTTATGCCTTCATACTCCCATATTCCCTTTACTGTTGTATTTGTATTTGTGTTGTATTTATTGTCTTCTCTTATGGATATACTGGATCGGCTGGGGCCTGGGTTAATGACGACTGTCAACAGAGCTGTTAACCTAAAGGGTACTGTTGGAAATTGGACTACTGTTGGTCAAAGACAAAGAAGAAGAGGAGGGAGATTGATTAAGGCAAAGAGGGAAAACAGGAAGGTTAGAAGTGTTGGTCTGAAGGTGGGAACCCTGAATCTAGGTACAATGACAGAGAAAGGTGGATCGCTAGCTGACATGGTGGAGAAAAGAAGAGTGGATGTGTTATGTGTGCAAGAGACCAAGTGCAAGGACAGCAGGGCTAGAAATATTAGAGGAGGTTTAAGTTATTTTACCATGGATCAGATGGGCAGAGAAATGGAGTAGGGGTGATCATTGGAGAAAAGTATGCTAGACAT
>JAFBJS010001974.1:11736-39607 GCA_016785265.1 Paraplagusia blochii | reverse complement strand
CTGTTCAGAGCAGTGGAGACTGTGGAAGAGAGGTGGAATGTCTGTCTCTTATACACATCTAGATGTGTATAAGAGACGAAGAGGAGGGAGATTGATTAAGGCAAAGAGGGAAAACAGGAAGGTTAGAAGTGTTGGTCTGAAGGTGGGAACCCTGAATCTAGGTACAATGACAGAGAAAGGTGGAGAGCTAGCTGACATGATGGAGAAAAGAAGAGTGTATGTGTTATGTGTGCAAGAGACCAGGTGGAAGGGCAGCAGTGCTAGAAATATTGGAAGTTATTCTCCCATGGAATAGATGGGAAAAGAAAAAGAGTAGGGCATGATCATCGTAAAAAAGTCTGCAAGAAATGTGGTGGATGTGAAACGAGTGTCAGACAGGTTGATGTGTGTTAAGGTAAAAATACAGTAGAAGGAGTGGTGGTGAGTTAGCAGAGAAGTTTTGGAATGAGCTGGATTTGGTTGTAGAGACCATCCCCAGGGGAGAGAGGGTGGTGATTGGAGCAGACTTCAATGGCCATGTAAGAGAATGGAACAGAGGGGATGGATGATGGTTTGGAGTTAGGGATAGAAATTTAGAAGGACAGGCAGTGGTAGATTTTGCAAAAAGGATGGAAATAGCTTTGGTAAACACCTATTTCCAATAGACAGGAATACCGGGTGACATACAAGAGTGGGGGCCTGTCCACTCAGATAGATTACACTCTCTCACTTAGAAGAGGTAATCTCCGGGAGATAAGTGACTGTAAGGTGGTGGCAGGGGAGAGTGTAGCTAAACAGCATAGGATGGGAGTGTGCAAGCTGACAATGGAGGTGAGAAGAAGGAAGAGGATGAAGACAAAGCAGAAGATGAAGTGGTGGGAGTTAAGAAAAGAGGAATGTTGTGAAGACTTTGGAAAGGAAGTGAGGGCAGTTCTGGGCTGTGGTGGGGATGTCCCAGATGAGTCTATCTATCTATCTATCTAGATAGAGTCTATCTACAGAGACCTGGTGGTGGAATGATGAGGTTCAGGAGAGTGTTCAGAGGATGAGATTAGCAAAGAAGTCCAAAATTAGTTACTTTAAAATCAACTGGACACAGTAGGTTTCTTGAAGACATTTCACCTCTCATCCAAGAGGCTTCTTCAGTTCTAACCGACTACAGGGGCGTCCTGGTATTTAACCTCAAACAAGGCTGCATACCTGTGAAAGGAGGATTGTTGTAGAACAAAAGGCTTTAACAGGGAGGTGGGGTTACAGGGTGATGTGTCACACCCTGTTTCTAGATGAGCTGTATGTTGAGTTAGAGGTGTGAATGGAGGTGTGGGGGGTAGTGTTGGTATCATTTGTTTCTCTCCTTTGTGATGGAGCCCTGGTCTGATCACAAGGGAATTTTCTGGGCAGAAAGTTCACAAGTGGATGAAAGATTGTGCCCTCAGTCTTCCCCCTCGGTTGAGAGAAGATTTCTCTAACTCTCAACCTGGTTTCTCCAGGTTGAGAGCAGGCAACAGCTAGAAGAGAACCTAAAGAGGTGGAGGTTTACACTGGAGAGAAGAGGAATGAAGGTCAGTCGTAGCAAAACCGAATACATGTGTGTGAATGAAAAGGGGAACAGTGGAATGGTGAGGTTACAATGAGCAGAAGTGGTGAGGGTGGAGGAGTTTAGATACCTAGACTTAACTGTTCAGAGCAGTGGAGACTGTGGAAGAGAGGTGGAATGTAGTACAGGCAGGATGGAACAACTGGAGAAAGGTCTGAAGAATCATTTGTGATAGATAGAGTGTCAGCCAAGGGAAGGGAAAGTTTTACAGGACAGTGGTGCCATGGTGTATGGATTAGTGCCATGTGCCATGGTGTATGGATTAGAGACACTAGGAATAGGTAGAAGACAGAGCTGGAGGTGGCAGAGTTAAAGATGCTGAGATTCTCTTTGAGGGTGAAAAGGATGGACAGGATCAGGAACGAGGTAATCAGGGGGACAACACAGACAGGAAGGTTTGGAGAAAAAGCTAGAGAAGTCAGAATAAAATGGTTTGATCATGTTCAGAGGAGGGACAGTGGTTATATTAGAAGAAGAATGCTTGAGATGGAGCTACCAGGTAAGAGACGAAGAGGAAGGCCAAAGAGGAGATTTATGGATTTGGTTAGGGATGACTGACTCGCTGTGGCAACCCCTGAGAAAAGGGATAAGGCAAAAGGAGAAGATGAGGCTCTCTTTTTGTCATGATTCTGTGGGTGTCTTTCTTTAAATGTTTTCCCTCCTTTTTATGTGTGCATGGTCACATGGGTCTCTGCAACCAATCAGGCAACGGGTCAACTTCTTCTGTTTGTCCAACCAGTTGGCAACTTTTCTCATTGTGTTAGTATTTAACCTCACCTGTAGCCAGATTGTCTTTGATCACTCATGACTCTACAGTGTTTTTTTTTCCTGAGCCTGCTTACCTGGTACCGACCCTGTTTGTGTGTGATTTTTGTTTCTTCTGCCCTTCTGGACCAACCTGCTCTTCTGTGAAAACTGATCCCTGCCTGACCTGTGGTAGTGTGACCTGTGCTTTTGCTTTGACCAGTCTTGATCTCCTGCCCTCCCAATTTGACCTGCCCTTCGTCCTCGTTTGTCTTGTGTCAGCCCTGGTGTTTGAACTGCATTTCTGTCTCTGACTGCTTTCTTAGCTTTAACATTTCTGGTCCTAGCCTAGTGCGGGAGATTTGTAGTGTCCAAGTTTGCTGCAATAAAAATAATCCCAACGTCAATCACTGGTCTGTGTGGTTTACTGCTAAGTTTCTTTTCTACTTTTACTAATGTTCTTTTTTTTATTGTACTATGTTATGTGTTTGCCTATTGTTTGTCTCAGTGACTGCAGATGGAAATTAGTTCTAAGAGCTGGAGTCTGGTATCAAGCATCTTTTCTCTGATTAATGCTTGTGTACATTGTCCCTTTCAAATAAATATAAAAGAAAAAGAGGGATTTACGATATTGGCGAAACATTGTTGGTGCCAGTGATGGCATTTTTAGACATTTATCATTATTTTCCCTCCCTGCCCTTCTGGTACATTTTCTACACAATTCATAGAAAACTAGTTCCATATTACATTATATAAATTATGGTATAAATGGAATTTGATTGTTCTGCATTTATCAAATATGCAGTCACTGTATGCATGTAATAGATAAATCCTAGCTGTTTTCAACTACCATTCTTCGCCATCGTTACTGTCACCTTCATTTAGAAACATTTGTTTATCATATATGGTAGTGGCAAACCCTTCAAGAAGAAAAAATAGATTCTTTTTTTATTCATTGAAATTGTGGCATTGTAACTTTCCCCACAAGACTTGTTGCTATTCCAAGAGACAATTAGGAAGACCAAAGAGTAGATTTATGTATGCAGTCCAAGAGGACATGGAGGTAGAGTTAGGGTTGAGGATACAGAGGACAGTATTAATGAATAGAAGGAGGCTTTGTATGAGAACATATGTATCCTGCATTAAGCTATTAAAGGCATTGTCAACCCTACTTGCAGGAGAAATTGAAACAAACCAACATTTTGGCCTTTTGTTTTGGGTGCCCTGTCCGACTTCTAATGCCCATCCCTAACTTTGAGGTGTTCAGAAAAATACCACAGCAGTTGAACAAAAATCCCTTTAGAATTAGAAATGAAACATCAAAAACAACAGGGCAAGAACCTTGCATAGGAATGGTTCCACACACTTGTTAGGCACACTTATGTTCATACACAGAGTTGATAGATGAGGATCCAGGAATCATGCTGTCTCTATTAAGGAACTGGTTCTCAAGGTTGTTATAACAGGAATACCCATACGTACACTAAGATTGTCAAAACGAACAAATCTCTTGTGTTGATTACAGTATTTTGTGAATCCAACCTTTCTCTAAGCCGAACATGTGTCTTGAAAATTTTAACTTTAGGTCAGAACTTTGGCTTAGGTATAATGTACACATCAGACTGTTTGAGACCTTGCATAAAAATGATGACGGGAAACTGTACTGAATGAAATCAGAAAGTACTATTGATAAAGTCTTATTGAGTTCATAATGTAATGTAAGTAGAACGGAAGAGCTGTTTTTATCAGTTCATGAGCTCAGCCTTTTCTCCTTCTGTTTTCTTTCCTGAACCCTATAAAACTTTTATAAGCGTTTTGAGCGGATCTTAAAGTACCCCTCCCCACCCCCCCATTTTTCCTGCCAGCCTCTGCACTGCAGTGTCCTTAAGTTTATTGGAAATGAGGTAGATTTTCAGAGATGATGTGTTTGCTGACAAAAAAAAACAACAACTTCTGAACCTGTCTGGGTGTTCTTGGCTGCACACTTGCTGGTTCCAGGCAGCCAACAGAATGCATTAAAATCTGGTTAGCATACAGAATGTCAGGCTGAGAATCAGTTCTATCAGACCTGCAAGGCCCTGCTGCTGGGGTGTCAGGTAGAGAATCGCCCCCCCCATTTTTCCTGCCAGCCTCTGCACTGCAGTGTCCTTAAGTTTATTGGAAATGAGGTAGATTTTCAGAGATGATGTGTTTGCTGACAAAAAAAACAACAACTTCTGAACCTGTCTGGGTGTTCTTGGCTGCACACTTGCTGGTTCCAGGCAGCCAACAGAATGCATTAAAATCTGGTTAGCATACAGAATGTCAGGCTGAGAATCAGTTCTATCAGACCTGCAAGGCCCTGCTGCTGGGGTGTCAGGTAGAGAATCTCTTCTATGTTGCTGGAGCAGTAATATAAAGTGCTGGAGGAGGAAACTCATTGGCATTCATTCCTCTGCTGCTTTGCTGCCTGTTTCTTCCCTGTGGTCAGAACTCTTCTGTTCTGTTCCATACCTGTGAGTGCTGTTTGTTGATGAAAAACAGCCTAACAGTCAGGCCAGTGTCCTGGTTCCATAAAGGTCTGCTGAGAAAACCCGACCATCATATTGTCATTTAACATACTGTGTCAGTTTATTTTGGAAAAAAAAACAAAGTCCCACTCCTGGTCTTCAATAGTGTTTTTAGCATCAGAAGAAGGAGAGTGGAAGAGGAGCAGGAATCAGACTACCACCGCTATCAACAAAAGGTTTAGCAGTAAAAAAATATAATTTGTTTGTGCTTGACTTTGTTTCTTTCATTTAAAGGTCTGCATGCAAATCTGAGGAGCTGCTTGTTCCAGCTGCTTCTCATACTCCTCCTTAACATCTGGACCTCCATCACCATTCCTTCCTACAACAGTGTTGGATAGATTCAGGAAGTGTTGGATCCCTTAGGAACTTCCATCACGTCTTCACCACTGGGTAAATATCAACCTCTCATATTTAAAATAAATATTGATGAAAAATATAATATTTACACTTTTCCATCATTATGGAAATATTGAATTTAAAGTAAATGGTTATATTTACTTAGTATTAAAGTTATGTTTTATTTCATGACTAGACTTGTGTTTGGGTGGTGTGGTTTGTTCGCACAGGTTCAAGCGTTGGTGACAGTCTTTATTTGCACACACAAGAAATCTTCCCGGCTATTTCCTTTCAATTAAATAATATATTCGTTCTCAGGAGTCATGGAGATTGCCTGCGCTCAGTCTTTGTTCTCCTTCTGTGAGCTCGGCTCCCACTTTATAAGAGAAGAATAATTAGAGAAACCAGAGTCACCTGCGCATAGTGCAGCATCAGCCTTACCACTCACCTGCTCTCCAAGCTTCAGCTGTGTGCTAACCACTGCCCCACCCTCACAAATTGTTTTTCACAATCGCAGAATTTCACATTTGCCATTCAAATGCAAACGAACGAACGTTCACAGCTGAGCCTCACGGATTTCAATGGTGTGCAGCCATAGAGAGACCTATATGCAGAGACTGTTTTTGCTGTCCCCCTGCATGTCACCATTAAAACACTTTTAGTATATGAATTAAATATAATTATTTCAGCTGGTGGGTATAATGCACATTGTTTATTTTTAATTAACAACTGTATGTGTAATGTATTTTTGTGCTGAGTGGTCAGAAAACTGCTGCGCAAAGCTACACTGTGAGGCTATCAGTCCTCTGGCCTCATGTCATGGCAAAGGAACTGCTTGAAACCTAAGGCAGATCTTGTTGGACTGGAAAGGAAAGGAAGGAAAGCAAACTCCTTGTCATTGTATCACAAAAGATAATTGTGAATTGTGATAATTTGAAGAATGCCTTTTGCAGGACATCTAAACAAAAGGAGGTTTAGGAGGAATTTACACGGCAGAAGATCTGTGATGCGTAAAATTATTTTTGTGAAAAAATGGCAATGAAGTAGTAAGACAGGATTGGATATCAGAAAAAGCTCATATGGGGCAGCTGTCCACTTAACATAACAATTTCTTCAATGAAATATGAAAACATGTAAAATGTCTCACACAGACAGTACCAATTAACCGTCTTATGCTCCAATGAAATACCTCTTATGCTGACTCCTTAATATATACTTCATTCTGTTTTTATGCTTTGATTTTTATGTCTGGACTGGTTTTCTCCATACAGTGCTGAAGAGGGTACCACTAGTGCATATTATATTTGAGACGATTGCAGTAATGAATGGGATTTTAAGTAAGTAAGTAAGTAAGTAAGGTTAAGTTAGTTGATACTCATTGTGAAAGTCAGTGAGTTCTCTGAACACACAAGACACAGTTTCTGAGTTACAATACAGAGGTTTTTATTCTCGGTTCGATATGTGCCCGGCTGTTTCAGCTCTGATCATAAATATTCAATGTTCACACTCCAACAGACATTTTTGCTTGTCCATCCTCTCCTCCCGTAAACCCGGTTCCTACTTATAGGAGGAGAGGAACAATTAGTGGAAATAACAATATCAACTGAGCACAGTCCAACATCAGCCTCGCCACTCACCTGCTCTCCAAGCTGCAGCTGTGCGCTAACCACTGCCTCGCCCACACACTCATAAACAAGGTTTTTTTTTCTGTGTTTCTAAAAAATAAAAACAAATGCGGAGAGTGTTTGTAAACCTTCTAAGATGAATCCCCCTTTCGTTCAAAGTAAATTTTATCACAAATAAACACGGAGGCTAATTTTGCTTTAATTGTTTCATATTTTTTTTATTTTTATGCAACCGCTTAAGCACCTTAAACTTGTACATTTCATATCCTGCCAAATGTGATCAGTGAGATTTTGCATGTGTGGGAGAGTGGAGTCATGGTGATGCTACTGATGGAACAGATCTAACAACAACCTAAAGAATGACCGCGAAATTTGACAATAATTTACTCCCTTGCATTATAATTATTAAAATTAGATATTTACTTTTTACCGTATTCCACCAGTCTGCAGCGGCGTAAAACATTTCCATCATTGGACAACATGCTCTGTTAAGTTATATTCATTCTGTCTTTGTCCCCCTGCAATAGCACTCTACACTGTGCGTCCACCATTTTCTGAAACTATAACCTAACAAAACACTGTCTACCTTAATCAATTTTTTTATCTAACTGATGCAGGAAAATAGAGAAAATATCAGGGCATACTCAATTGGCCCTCACTCTGTCTTCATCAGTTTCACCTCCACCTATTCAGTCTGAGCCAACAGCCCAATCCTCCTGCTTCTTTTCTTTTCATCCTCTCTCCCAGAAGAGAAAGAAGGATGGAGTGAAGGTTGAACGCAGAAAATGGCTTGTCTGCTTGTCTGTAGACACAACATAGTTTTATTGAATACATCTGAGAATTTGAGCTGAGAAAAATACCTAAGATCAACAGTTTGAAAAAGAGCATGTTTCTGAGTCATGCTCATGATCCAACCAGAGAAAATGTTGCAGTGCAGTATGTCATGATTAGTTGTGATTCTAACACACTGCTGTTTTCAGGAGATATTGACAGTGATGTCCTCTGGAAACTCGTAAAGTGAAAACCCTGTTATATCACTACTACTGCTGTGGTGAGCACTGATTTACAGACAAACTAACATGGTCTATAAACATACAGTAGTGACCCGTTGTCCTCAGATCAATTTACAGTTAAGGACAAAATTATCATCCCCCTTCAAAATTTAAAGATTTTCCCCAACTGCCATTTTAATGGAGCAAGGAGTCTTTCTGAACATGCTATCTTTTCATTAGAAGGACCAAAATATTTATATTTGCACACCAAAACAATAATATGTAAGAAAAAGCTAAAATGGTCATTATTATTACCCCCCTTTAAAAATGACCATTGACCAAGTTTTTGCACAAGCCCCCTTTGTCAAGTCAGTGATATGCTTTACTTGCACAAGTGCTGTGCTTAAAAGTGATCAGGTGAAACCAGGTGATTTCACATAATGAAGGTAAAATATGTCACAAAAGCCTCAGTATAGGTCATTGAGCTGTCATTTGAGAAAGGGACATGGCAAAAACTAATGAGATATGTTTGGACCTGTGAAAAATAATTGTTGATCAACACAAAAGAGGAGAAGGATACACAAAATTTCCAAGAAAAAGAAGAATTATATTTTTTGTCATTGTGACATTGTGATTCACACCACAGCGTACGGAATTTGGCCTCTGCATTTAACCCATCATCAAAGTGAGCAGTGGACTCTGAGAACTGGAGTGAGAGGTATAATCTAGTTCAAATTCAAAGACAGCCACACTATCCAGAACAAGCCCAGTAGAGGTCAAAAGCAATTTCACGATTTTTCCATAGCGCTGGGAAACGCATCGGAAAAAAGTGAAATAAGTTAGATAAAATAGATAATTCCTTGATTATGGACTTTATTCATGACTTGCGAGTCATAACACCGAAGTCTGAGTCAAGTCTTGAGTCTTACACGGCAAGTCTCAAGTCAAGTCACAAGTCTTTGTTTGTGCGACTTAAGTGCCACTCGAGTCCGAGTCTGAAACGCAAGTCTCCATGTCTGCTAAATGGCCTGCACAAAGCCCTTATTTAAACCCATAGAAAATATGTGGGGTGACCTGAAGAAAAATGTCTTTGCCAGAACCATCAGATATGGACAAACTCAACCCTCCTGTTGTCCTCGGGTCAAAATGACCCGAAACTATGTTAGAAACCCCCAAAATATCCCCTTAACAATATTTTTTCATTCATGAAATTTTATGACTTTTCCTGGATTGACCCCAACATTAGAAAAAGTCAATTGTTGCCTTTATCCACATTACCTTGCATGCTCTACAAAAAAAGTTACAAAGGTTGTCTTCGGGTCAAAATGACCCGACACTGTAATTCAATTGAAATCACAGTCACAGAGTTATTTACACAACACAGAATGTGAGAATAGTTTAGTTCTGTCTGAGATCAATCACTAGCAGATGTTAACAAGACAAGATAGGTTTAGTTCTGTCTGAGATCAATCACTAGCAGATGTTAACAAGACAAGATAGGTGGTCTTCTCATAGACTGCAGGGCCCTTTGAGTGTGGATTTCCAGAAGCTATAAAGGTGCTGCAGAGGACAGCACCCCAAGTTCTCTCTGTGCTGAAGCCATGAGTGTGCGTTATAATGTCCAACAGGCTCTAGAAGTGATTTTTCAAGATGTTCAGCAAAAAGTAAAATAAATTGACAGAATAATATTTTTTAGGATTTACTGAACGTACAGATTTATTATTTTTTATTCTCTTCGTCCTAGGACCTGTCTCTTATACACATCTGTTGTCCTCGGGTCAAAATGACCCACCACTCCGTTAGAAAAAAAAAAAACAAAAAATCCCCTTAACGATATTTTTTCAACTTGAAATTTTATGACTTTTCCTAGATTGACCCCAACATTAGAAAAAGCTAATTGTTGCCTTTTTCCACATTCCCATGCATGCTCTACAAAAAAAGTTACAAAGGTTGTCTTCGGGTCAAAATGACCCGGCACTGTAATTCAATTGAAATCACAGTCACAGAGTTATTTACACAACACTGAATGTGAGAATGGTTTAGTTCTGTCTGAGATCAATCACTAGCAGATGTTAACAAGACAAGATAGGTGGTCTTCTCATAGACTGCAGGGCCCTTTGAGTGTGGATTTCCAGAAGCTATAAATGTGCTGCAGAGGACAGCACCCTAAGTTCTCTCTGTGCTGAAGCCATGAGTGTGCGTTATAATGTCCAACAGGCTCTAGAAGTGATTTTTCAAGATGTTCAGCAAGACAACTCTGAGTCAGAAGAGGGAGCGGAGGATGTATCAGAAGAAAATGTATCAGAAGAAGAAGATGGGGAGGAATACAACCCAGAGCATGATGTATCATCGTCAGAAGAAGAAGAAAAAGAGAGACTTTCCTTTCAAAAAGCGGCAACATAACATGGTTCTTGGCAGCATGTGACCAACACGACAAGAAGGCTGAACAAAATGTCATAAAGATGACCCCAGAAACCACAAGATAGGTCCTTTCTCATGCCCATGATATTGTCTCTTCATTCTACCTGTTCATCACACCAGAACCAGAAAAAATAATACTGGCAATGACAAACCCGGAAGGTTTTCACAAATATGGAGACAGCTGGAAAAAGATGGATGACACTGACCTTCAGGAGCAAAGGTGGAGGAAGCCCGCAGCAGTAGGTCAGTACGAATGCGGCCCCCCATCCTACTGCGGCAGCAGGGAGCGTGGACTGGAAGAGGCAGCTGATAGGAAGGTATCGTGGTCAGAGTTGTGGCAATTTGAGCCACACCGAATCAAGTTCCTTATCCAGTCGGTCTACGATGTCCTCCCAAGCCCATCCAATCTACACCGCTGGGGCTTAGCAGAGAACCCACTGTGCCCCCTCTGCCAAGGAACTGGATCATTGGAGCACATCCTGAGCTGCTGCATGACAAGCTTTTTGCAGTCATTACAAAGTACAATTTTCTTATCTACAAAAAACTCCAGACCACAAACATTTAGTGTAGCATCGATCATTGTTGTTTGCCTTCAGGGGTGATTTGATGACATAATTTATCATGCATTGGATAAAGGATAGTATTTGCGGAGGCTTGGGCTTTGCAGCATCGGATTTTGAATGTCAGTGGAAAAAACGATTCTGATTCTAAAGGAATGCTAATGCAAAACCATTTAATATTTAATAGCTTGATTCTATTTTGTTCTTTGCTCTGGTTATGAATTTTGCTTCATTTGGCTATTCCTATTAGGTATGGTTTCTCAGCCATGAGTGTTGCAGAAAACATTGCTGTTTTCCTTGAAGCCACTTTAACCTTATAAATTATCCTCCCTGTTCCTCTGTTACTTCTCCTTTCGGCTTGTCCCTTTTTCAGGGATTGCGCTCATCTGATGTGTGTCCACAATCAATGTTGTTGAATGCTGTTTTTAGTCTTTTGTTATGGTAACATGAGAGGCTGAAGATGTGTACTTGGTGTTTTGTGGATCTTCTCATAGGATGAGCTGTGAATTTTTAATGTCTGAATGAGGATGTGAGTCACTGAAGTGTGAAGATTGGGTTTCACATACATTTTTTACCTTAACTGGGGAGGTAAAACATTCATTTAAATTGAATTGGCCACAGTAATTATGTTGGTTAAGCTGTAGCTGAAAGGCAAAAAGTAAATAAAAATGATGTGTGTCCACAATCAATGTTGTTGAATGCTGTTTTTAGTCTTTTGTTATGGTAACATGAGAGGCTGAAGATGTGTACTTGGTGTTTTGTGGATCTTCTCATAGGATGAGCTGTGAATTTTTAATGTCTGAATGAGGATGTGAGTCACTGAAGTGTGAAGATTGGGTTTCACATACATTTTTACCTTAACTGGGGAGGTAAAACATTCATTTAAATTGAATTGGCCACAGTAATTATGTTGGTTAAGCTGTAGCTGAAAAGCAAAAAGTAAATAAAAATGTAAAAAAGGGATCAAAACATTTGGAATTTCTGGTACTGTTTGGATTAAAAATCTAATAGAAACTATATATATATGTATATATATATATATATAGATATATATAGATATATATATATATATATATATCGTCCTTCTCAAACAATTAGCATATTGTGATAAAGTTTTAAATTATTTTATTTAACTTTCATATATTTTAGATTCATTGCACACCAACTGAAATATTTTAGGTCTTTTATTGTTTTAATACTGATGATTTTGGCAAAAAATCAAAAATCCCTGTCTCAAAAAATTAGAATATCTTGAAAAGGCACTCTGAATGAGCTATTAACCAAATAATTTGATTCAACGATGTAACGCTAAACACCTGCAAAAGATTCCTGAGGCTTCTAAAAACTCCCAGCCTGGTTCATTACTCAAAATCGCAATCATGGGCAAGACTGCTGACCTGACTGCTGCCCAGAAGGCCATCATTGACACCTTCAAGCAAGAGGGCAAGACACAGAACGAAATCTCTGATATAGGCTGTTCCCAGAGTGCTGTACCAAGGTACCTCAGTGGGATATGTGTGGGAAGGAAAAAGTGTGGCAGAAAACGCTGCACAACCAGAAGAGGTGACCGGACCCGAAGATTGTGAAGAAGGGCCGATTCCAGACCTTGGAGGAGCTTTGGAAGCAGTGGACTGAGTCTGGAGTAAAAACATCCAGAGCCACCGTGCACCAGCGTGTGCAGGAAATGGGCTACAGTTGCCGCATTCCCCAGGTCAAGCCACTTTTGAACCAGAAACAGCGGCAGAAGCACCTGACCTGGGCTACAGAGAAGCAGCACTGCACTGTTGCTCAGTGGTCCAAAGTACTTTTTTCGGATGAAAGCAAATTTTGCATGTCATTCAGAAATCAAGATGCCAGAGTCTGGAGGAAGACTGGGGAGAAGGAAATGCCAAAATGCCTGAAATCCAGTGTCAAGTACCCACAGTCAGTAATGGTCTGGGGTGCCATGTCAGCTGCTGGAGTTGGTCCACTGTGTTTTATCAAGGGCAGGGTGAATGCAGCCAATTATCAGGAGATTTGGGAGAACTTCATGCTTCCATCTGCTGAAAAGATTAATGGAGATGAAGATTTTATTTTTCAGCAAGACCTGGCACCTGCTCACAGTGCCAAAACCACTGGTAAATGGTTTACTGACCGTGGTATTACTGTGCTCAATTGGCCTGCCAACTCTCCTGACTTGAAGCCCTAGGAATCTGTGGGATATTGTGAAGAGGAAGTTGAGAGACACCAAACCCAACACTGTGATTGAGCATAAGGCCACTACCGAAGCATCCTGGGCCTCCATAACACCTCAGCAATGCCACAGGCTGATTGCCTCCATGCCACGTCGCATTGAAGCTGTCATTTCTGCAAAAGGATTCCCGACCAAGTATTGAGTGCATAACTGAACATAATTATTTGAATATGTTTTTGAGACAGGGATATTTGATTTTTCTTTACTTTTTGCCCAAATCATCAGTATTAGAACAATAAAAGACCTGAAATATTTCAGTTGGTGTGCAATGAATCTAAAACATATGAAAGTTTATTTTTTTCATAATCATAATCTAATAATCATAATGACTATAAATATATAATTTACAAATAAAATAATAACCTGATTTTGATGCAAAGGCTAGTACTTACTAAAGTAATTGTATGTGAATGAATTTATATATATATATATATATATATATATATATATATATATATATAAATTCATATAGCACTTTTATTAAGTTTAATTGTCTTCATAGAAAACTTCTGATTGATGGAGCTGTCAGGAAGTGCAGTGCTTTTGGGACTTTGTGATTTGATAGAAAGTGTAGGATGAGACGCTTGCTTAAATTTTTTTTTTCTTTTAACCTGAGTGGAAAGGATTTGTATAAAAGATTCAATCTAATAATCATAATGACTATAAATATATAATTTACAAATAAAATAATAACCTGATTTTGATGCAAAGGCTAGTACTTACTAAAGTAATTGTGTCTTAGATGAGCAGTGGTAAACTTTTTTTCACTGCATCAATTATAGAGTTGGAAAAATATGGTGCATAGACATTATACAATGTCTTTTTAGCTCCCACGAACCAAACAAAGTGACTGTATGGGCTTTAGTGTAACGCAACATAGGTCTTCAATACATTTGTTACAATTGACTTTCTTAGGTTGCAGTGTCGTTGAAGACAAGGATGGACCCAAATGCAGCACTGGGAGGCTTTTGTTTGGTGTTCAAGGATTTATTCAAACAAAACAACAAAACCTGACATTAACTTAAACTCTATTCACATGCATTTAACTTGGTACATGGACTAATCACTCTAAACTTCATAAATGGTTTGGCTACTTAAGCCCAAACCAAAACCTGACAGCAATACATGATACTTCCAAACATCAAACAATAAGTCTGAAGAGAAGACAATGATCCCACAAATACCGTTTTCACACTGGCACTTAATTCAGTATTCGGGGGGTTCGATACTGAATTAACTAAAACGGGTGTAAAGCAATAAAAAGTAAAACGGTTGTCGCTCCTCGCATGTGTGTGAACACAACAACACCCGTATTACTTTAACAAGCTCGTAAAATGCTACGGGAGCGGCTCATCTCCTTGCTCATAAAACCGCATATTAACGAGATCTCGTTATATAACCACGTGATCAAATTGAAACTGGATCATGGTTAGACTAATGCGCATTCGCTCCCTTATTGTGTGTGAATGCAAAGCCGGTATTGAATGCGCAGCGGATACCAAATTAAACTGAATGTGAATGCAAAGTGAATCGAATGCGGATTAGTTCATACAGGATCGAATCCCGAATTACCTACTTCAGTATTCTACTCCGAATTGAATGAGAAAACGGTGAGAGACAGACAGACAAACCTCACAGACTTATCTTTATCATTTGTTTAAATTAATATAAATTATATATTTTCATATTTAAAAACATTTTATATAATTAAGTATAAAGAAATAGGTATTACATATGATATAAATATTATATAATTAGCTATTCAAAAACACAAAACATTCTCCTGCTATCCAGCTTTTGTCAGTAGTAGAGATGACCCTCTTGTTCACAGCCTCGGGACAGAAAGCATTTTATTTGTTTTTCTGTATTTTCTGTCTGGGCTGTGGAGGGTCCTTTCGAAGGACATAAGGTTTAAAATGTGTGTCACTGTCAGTGTGTCTGTACTGGGGACCAGGCCAGAAGAACAGATTTGTATGAACAGTTCTAAGAGAAAAAATGGAAAGAAAAACTGAATTGCGCTGGTGCAGCGATGTATGAAATTTAATAATCAATAATAATCACTTAGTCTGCACTGGTGGCCTAGTGGTCAACTTGTGTATGAGAATAGATCTCATTTTCACATATAAGATGCACCATTTTATAAAATGCATTAAGTGGAACACATAAAACTATGGGGGTCTGATATAACATTTACTGATACCTATTTCAACCGATATTGCCCAAACACTTCATTCCTGATACCGATATTAACCGATACCGATTTCCCCTGAATTATTGTAATACCAGACTAAAGGCATTCTATAAATAACTTTGTACAACATAAACACACTACCGGTACTTTAATATAAGTTATAGAAAAATGACACATTTAGTTTTTACCATTTTGTCTGAAACAGTCCAATGATTCTTTGTGCAGCATTTGATGTAAACAAGAAATGTCTAGTGTTGGACAGAATAACTTTCCAGAAATTATGATTGACATTATAAACCGGGCTCATTCAGCCCTCACAACAACAGGCAACATAAATGGGAACAGATAGAAACAGCTGCAGTATAAGAGTAAAAAGCCCTCCTTAATGAGAGAAAAAAAAACATTTTAGCATCGTCACAATCTAAACAACTCTTTTTGTTAATGAGATGAGAGACGACACTGGACTGTGTTTCACTTGCAAATGTCCAAGAACTCTGTGAAGTTTGTTGGATTTCTTTTGCAATTGTCTGTTCTTCTTTATCGTATTTAACTCTCAGTCTTTGTTAAAATCTTACCCCCCACCCTCATATGACCAGCTCAATGCAGTCATTAAGAATTACTAGTTACTGTAGCATCGGCCATTGTTGTTGTCCCTTTTAATGACATCATTTATCGAGTGCAGGTCAGAGTGTCAGTAGTGCTGGCTCAGTTCCCCATGAGGAAGTCCAGTGTATTTGCCGAGACCACGGCTTTGCAGCATCGGATTTTGAATATTGCTGGAAAAAACGATACTGTTATGTTCCAATATTAGAAATTATGCTGATCAGTCAGATATCGGCCATCCCTACATAAAACACATGATATAGTGTAATACCATTGCAGCAGACCAGTAGGGTGCTTCCTTACTTGGGAGAACCTTTGTTTTTATAATTTAACAGCAATACAAAACATCTACTCTCTCTTCTCCGAAGCCTGCTTTACTCTCCGCACCACACACATGGTCTAACCACAACTCCCCACCTGTTATACTGATAAACCAGAGCAGCGCAATTATGTAACAGGACCTTGACTGGTATGTTGTGCCATGATAGCCAAGTCACCACTGATGTCCATTGAGCATGGCACTGCCCCCACTCACACCCACTGTTCACTTTGGTGAACAATCAGGTGTCAATCAGGTGTGAGATTGTGTCAATCAGTCGTAAAAACAGAAATAGACAAGAGACAATCAAGTTTTGTCAATTTGTTTAAAAAGTTAGTAGACAACAACAAAAATACAAACTAAAAATAGATGAAAGTCATCTCAAGTAAAACTATTTTTGATTCAATGTTTGACAGTTCAAGACCTATGCTGTGGACAGGCAGACAAGAAGACAGAAATCAAACAGAAACAAAGACAGTCTCCATTGGCCAGTATTGTTAATTCAATTCCTTGACTGTCCTGAACATTGGTGCAGGAAATCTTGAAAGAATTAATACATCTGATGTTAGTTTAAAGCAGTGGCGAACTCATTCTGGTTCAGGCGCCACATAATAACATTCGATGACTGAATAAAGTCATCTATGACTGAATTAAAGTCTATGTTTTTGCACTATTGTTTTTAAGCACAAAGTAGAAGTACATAAAGCAGTTGAAAACATATCAATCATAGATTTAAAATATTTAAATGAAGTGGGTTGGTTTAAGCTCAAAATGTCTGTATGTTTGAGGCAACTTAAGTAAAGTGTTCAGACATAGCTGGGCAAGATATCTTCCATAAATGAGGTTTTACTAAAAGAAGTTCCACATTGTGAGGGTGGGGCAGTGGTGAGCGCTCAGCTGCAGCTACGAGAGCAGATGAGTGGCAAGGCTGATGCTGCACGGAGCACAGGTGGGCACAATTTCACTAATGAGTTCTCTCCTTATATGAGTAGGAGCCGGGACCACAAGGAGAGAGGACAAGACAGAGATTTTTTGTAGGGACAGGAGTCCCTGCAGTTTGAATTGTGTCAAGAAGCGAAGCCTGGCACAGAAAGACTGAAAGAGAAAATACTAAAATAAAGTGCTGTTGTTTAACCATCTAACCAGTGCGTCATGTCCATTTGGATCCACACGTTTTACACACATCTAATAAGAATTTTGTTTCTCTTGTGACAATTTGATATCTGTGGCATTTTCTGCTTTTCTGTTATCCGTGTTTGGAGGCTGAGCTTTTGTCACATCAACAGAAAATGAAAAAAAAAAGCAAATATAAAGAGCCTCCGAAAAATGGTAACAAAGATATGTATGAATTGGGAGAATATAACATTATGTCAACAATAATGGCTGAAGGAAGGAGATCCAGAAGATCCAAGCTGCTTGAACTTAAGCTAAAGTAACCTGAAAGGCAGATAGTCCTACGTTCAATTCCCAGAGGAATTGAAATAATTGCAGCACAGCCTGCTGCAGTTTATTTGCTTTTAACACACAATTTTAATATTAATTTTAACCACAACGCACTATTTAGATAATGAGTGTGTCAACAAACTACATAGGCTCCTATAGTTTGATCATTAATATGACAAGTTTCCAGCCTATCCAGCTGCAGTGGTCCAGTGGTCTTGTGATTGGTCTTTCTCCAGCAAAAATACATACTGTGAGGTTTTGACCAGAGACATTTAGGCTAACTGTTGTTGCCCTGCAGTGCAAGATACTAAAGAAATGACAATTTTCTGTAGTAGTAGGCCATATCCTGCCCATGGGAAACACTTTGCTCATGTAAGGTTTTGAGAAAGAGTCACATTTTTGATGAATTTGAGGTTTCTAGAGAAGCTGACTTATGTGAAATATGTTGAATGTTAATTTCCATTTACCATCAATAAGGTACTTCGAATTGGATGTATTAGTTACAAAGAATGTGAGGTTTGTACGTTTTTTTTACTGGTTGTTACGACCCTTGTCTTAGGACTTGAGTCATGTAATTGTGTTCTACGTGTGGTACCTGAAGTGTCTCCTCCCCTGTATTTGTCTGCAAGCTGTTTCTGTGTGTGGTTTGTGGGTCTGCAGGGCCACATGACAGGGAAACTGCTTATGGATGGATAGCTTATGGACAATAACAAAGGCCTGCTGACACTTAGATTCAGAAGCAGAACCCTCTATTTTGTTTTCTTGTGCTTGCTTGAGGAAAGAACAGGGCTCTCTTAGATTTTTTTGTTTGTTATGTACCTTTAGATAGATAGAACTTCTTTAAAGGCGGCAGTGGTTGTCCAGCAGCTTAGGATCCAGAGTTAGGCCCACAAGGCCCACAATCCACCAGCCCTTATAACCCACAGAAAGGCTCAGTATGGATCAGTTTGATTAAGAACCGGCAACATAAGCAGATGGAGATGAATGAATAAATTAACTTTATTAATCCCTCGAAGTATCCACTGGGAAATTAAAGAACTCAATTCTTCTTAGGGCCTTAAAATCATGCAAAGTACCTATTTGTCTAGGTGAAACTTGATTTTTGGGGACTTATCTCAAAAATCATTTCACATATTATGTAAATGTTTCATTTGTCCGCAGTTGTTAGGTTTCTTTTGATGGGTGAGCATTCAATAAATTTGAGGATTATAAGTGGTTTTGTACTTTTACATGCCAAAAATCTAGGGAAAAGAGGCTTCATGAAAAGGAGGGAGATTTGTCATGTGATGAAGATATTGGTATGTTTTGGGATTTCAAGCGATTTTTACTTACATGCATATATTATGTAAGATTTTTATTTACAACATACATTCGGATGTTTTCAGAAATTTTAGGGTTTCTAATTAAAATGTAGTTTTGATCTGCCTTTAACCTCTGCCCACAATATTTCATGTGTGTGGATTAAGGTGATGGACACAGGGTGACCGTGTCAGACTGAGGTGGATGAGCAGCCACAGTGGGAGTATGTGATTGAAGGTGCTGTCACTGCAGCTGCGGTCACAGCCCCAGAGACTCACAGCCTCCAGTATCATGAATAATGTGCAGGAGACTCTGAGTGATGGCTGGTTTAACAGCAGCAGGCAGAAGAGCGTGAGCAGAAAACCCCAATGACTGGAAACATCTTTTAAGCTTAAAGACAGACTCACCCTAAATAAAGGGGAGATCCATGCATTTATTCTGCAGCCTGCTGCTTGAAAAACCCAAGGAGTATTTCCTGTTGTTATATATTTTTCCAAACATTAATTAATAGAGGATTTTACTCTAGAACTCATGTATTAGAAAGCCACTTACTCATTCGCTACTGTTGATTAATTGCTTATCTTATATGATAAAGAATTTATAACTTCATAGCCGTATTTAAATGTGTGCAAGGCGTCTCTTCCTGTATAGCATTTACCATTCTTTCACCCTGAAGCTTTAATTTCATCGTAGTTTGTTATTTTAGTTAGAATTGTAGGGACTCCTCCATTAATAACAGAATTAACAATTCAACCTGATTTTCAAGTTTTGAACTTAACAAATTGGACAGAGCAATGAAAATAATTATTCACTTACAATCAGAAAATTAGCAGTTAACCCAGTTGCACAAATACACTGACCACTGATTATTAATTAATGATTAATTTTATTACAGCACTACAAATCTCCCGCACTGGCCAGGACCAGAAATGTTAAGGCTAAGACAGCAGTCAGAGACAGAAATTCAGTTCAAACACTAGGGCTGAGACAAAACATAAACGAGGGCGGATGGCAGGTCATATTGGGAAAGCAGGAGATCAAGACTGGTCAGAGCAAAAGCACAGGTCAAGTTACCACAGGTCAGGCAGGGATCAATTTTCACAGAAGAGCAGGTCGGTCCAGAAGCGTGGAAGAAACAGGCAAAAATCACAGGCAAACAGGGTCGGTACCGGGTAAGCAGGCTCAGGGAAAAATGCTGGAGATCATGAATGGTCAAAGGCAATCTGGGAACTTTGCTCTGCAACAGGTGAGGTTGAATACTTACACAATGAGCAAAGTAGACACCTGGTTGGACAAACAGAACAAGTAGACCCGTTTTCTGTTTGGTTGCTTAGACCCATGTTTCCATGCACACAAAAAAAGGAAAACATTTAAAGACACAGACTCACACCCACAGAACCATGACACTTGCATGATTAATCAATTCCAGAAATATATATTAATGTTGGAGTCTATTTCATTGTCACTTTCTTTTTCATGAAAATATATCAAAAATGACTTTCTTTACTGTCCCATCTGCAAATAAGACAGGATTTTAATACATAACAGAGTACCATATATTTGCAGCTTTCATGTCACTCCTGAGTATAAGTCAGGCCAACCAACCATTGAGCCCTTCAGTGGCTGCTAAGAAGATAACAAACACATAGTCCATAAAACACAAAGTTAGGGCTGCAGGTTACATCCTGTAGACCAAAACAGGACCAAACAGGTTCCAGATAAAATTGGCTTCAACAGCGTTTGTCAACAAGGTGGAACAAGAATTTAATAATGAATCCACGAGAATTTGTTACATAATCACAACACTGTAAGTTGAACATGTTGCAAACCAAGGTCCCCATGTAAACACAACTAGAGGCAGCACAACCAAAAAGAAAACTATGAAATGATCAAAAGGTATTATTCTATAAATATTAAATATTAATATTCTCAAAATTCAATTTGTTTTAAGCATTTTCTCTGTGGTATCATTTAAGCTCCTGCCTAAACACTGCACATCACCTTATTTCTCACATTGCTATGCCAACTCCAGGATTTAAATCAGCCTTGCAGGTCTAAGTATATTGATTGAGCCAACTTAAAAAGAATAGGTTATGGTAATGAAATTCTGTTACTCCCATTTGTTTGTTAAAAAGTGTATTAGTCAATGCTATTTTTATTTACTCTTTGTTGTTTTCCGTCCATGATGATGATGTTGGGCTGCTGCAACTTATTTTCTTATTTTCACAGAAGAACCAGAATGCCCATCCTCTAGTCCTCTCCTTGAAATAATTCTTTACCTCATTTTATTTTTAAAGACAGATTGAATTAAATTGTTTATTGTTCCTCCCCTGAGGGGTAACATACTTTTACAATAGCTCGAGAAAGCAGAGAACAAATTAGAAATAAGAGGAATAAAAATAAACATATAATACAAATAGTATATAAAAAGGCGAAATTAGAAGGGAACATTTTTATACATATACACCAGTAAGTAGGAGAATGTAATAAAGTGTGAATGGGTGAAAATTTGATTAAAAATACAAATATACATGCGGATGAAAGTGTTTAAGCAGAGTTTGTGTTAGAGTCTAATTGCTGCAGGGATAGAGAAACTGCGGTAGCGCACCTTCCTGCACTGCGGGTGCCGGAGCCTTGTGATTAAGGAGTTACTCAGGTCCTCCACAGTCTGGTGTAATGGGTGGGTGGGGTTAACTCCGATGGAGAAAAGCCTGGATAGGGTCCTCCCCTTTCCCACTTCCTCCACCGAGTCCAACAAGCAGCCTAGGACAGATCTAGCCTTCCTGGCCAGTTTGTTCAGTTTCTTTCTGTCCCGGTCAGTGCTGCTCGCACCCCAGCAAACAACGGCAGTGTGAATGGCAGAGGCCACCACAGAGTCATAAAAGATCATTGCACACTTCGAAGGACCTTTGGCCCTTCTTGTAGAGGCTGTTGGTGTGAGTGGACCAGACCAGTTTATTGTTACGGTTTACACCCAAGTACTTGAAGCTGTCGACCAGCTCAATGTCCGAGCCCTGGATGTTCACCGGTGGATGTGTTGATGCTTTTTTCCGGAAGTCAATAACCATGTCTGTCGTTTCACTGGTGTTCAAGCTCAGGAAGTTGCTTTCACACCAGTCAACAAAGTCCCTAATGACAGACATGTACTCAAGTTCATTCCCGTCAGACACACAGCCATCAATGACTGACTCATTAGAGAATTTCTGGAGGTGACAGCTGCTGGAGTTGTAGGTGAAGTCCGAGGTGTAGAAGGAAAAAATAAATGGTGGGAGCACTGTTCCCTGGGGTGCCCCTGTGCTGCAGATGACCACCTCAGACCTACGGTCACGGAGCTCACCACCGTGTGCAGGTGGTTGAGGATCAGTCTCTCCATGGTCTTCATCATGCAACAGGTCTGTAGGGGTTCAGTTCCTTGGTGTGTGACGTCTTTGGATCAGGTACCACACATGAGGTCTTCCACAGGACCGGAACCTTTTCCAGGCTGAGGCTCAAGTTGAAGATGTATGTGACCACCTCGCAGAGTTGGTTGGCACAGTTCCTGAGCAGTCTAGGGCTAATTCCATCTGGTGCTGCAGCTTTCCTCATTTTCAGTCGCCTCAGTTCCTCACTTACTCGGATGTCGCAGAGAGCGGTGGGTTGTTGGGTTGGGCATCTGGGGGTTTGGAGGCTGTGGGGACATTGGGAGGAGGGATGTGGGTGAGAGATGGTGTGAAGGTGAGGTAACTTTGTGGATGGAAGTGTCAGAAGGTGAGAGACAGTGTGGAGATGAAGGAAGTTGGGGGATGGTAACTGTGGTAGCTGGTGAGAAGATGCGTGAAGAGAGGGGGAGCTTGTGGGGTGTGGGCCTCTGATCAAATCTGTTAAAAAATACATTCAGTTCATTAGCCCAACTCTGGTCACCCTGTGATGTGACACCGGCTCCACTCAGTCCATGACCTCTTCTTGTTCAGCAGAACTTGAAGCTGAGGGGTCGCCCATGGCTTGGTGTTGGCAAAGCATCGTACTTTGCGGGTTGGCACAACGTTTTCCACGCAGAAGTTCATATATTTGGTGATGCAGTCTGTCAGGCCATCGATGTCATCGTCATGAGCGCTGCAGAATGTCTCGCAGTCAGTTGTCTGGAAACAGTCTCAGCCTCTCATAGGCCTCCTCATTCCACATCATAATACGTTTCTTCTGCGCAGGCTGCCTTCTCACCACGGGAGTGTATTCAGGGCACAGATGGACCAGGTTGTGGTCAGATCGGCCAAGTGGGGGGAGGGGGCGGAGGTGTACGCGTCTTCTACATTTGCATACAGAAGATCAAGCATTTCTTCTCATACAGAAGATGCAGTTTCTTCTTAACATCCAGTTCTTCGTGTTTCCATGCCAACGATCATGTTGGTTCTTTTTACCTGGTTCCTTGAAAACTGAGACACAGAAGCAGCTTTTTTAGAGATGACCCAAAAAAATATCAACTTGTCACTTTGGAACTGAAATGTTCTGCTTTTGCTCCCCAAAAATAATTTTACCTTTGTGTTCTTTAGTGCTATTTTGTGTTTTCCTTTTCTCATTGCCTGCATTCCCTTTCAGCTCTAGTTAATCCACTTACTGCTGGAAAGGGAAAATAACAGCATGGTCTTTCTTTTTGATGTGTGAATGTGTCTCTGTTCCATTAGAATAAAAAATGAGGCTCAGTATAAATGCATATTTTAATTGAATGCAGGAGATAATACTGTATGTCAGTTCCATATCAGGGCACAGTAATGGAGTTGTTTTCCCCAATATGACAGAAACCTTTTTAGGATTCTAATGACTTTACTCAGACTTAATTTAGTTTTTCTTTTGTCAGTGATGGTGTCTGTAATGTGACAGCCTAGTCAGTGGGAATTATGTTAAGAACTTCGACCAAAAGATAAAAGGGGAACTTTTGTGTGTTCTTAAGTGAGACCTGATTGGTGAAATTACCAATTTTGGAAGTTTGGAATTCCAAACTTTAATGAAATTCAATAGATCACCCCTGAATCACAGTAGTAATAAATAGTAATGATAATAATAATAATAATAAACAGTAGGTCAGTAGTAGATTAGTAGAACAGAGCTGCCAGTAAAGAAATACATTTGACTGTGTCATCCCATTTATTGTATTGGAGTGATGGATTGTTTCTCCCTTTCACTTAAATGTCAGGTTGGTTTATTCCAGTTCAGCACCACCCACTTTCATCTGAGGATGGATTGTTTGTCGGGTTAGTCAGCATTTTCCGCTTCACACACCTTTGTTAGGCTGCTCTGTTAGTAACGACACATGGTGAATGCCTTGTGGCTTTAATTGATTAAAACATATGAGTCCTCCCAGACACAATCACTGATACTTTTGTGCATTATCAATTTATTTATCTATATGGAGAGCACACTGCTTTCCTGACACGGATGTTACGCCCGTGCCTAAAATCAGTGTGCATGCATAAAAGTCACGTGTCTGCTGTGTCGTCCCGCTTGGACGTCTCTGAATTCACTCTGCATGCAGCAGCCATCTCTCTGGTCCTCGCACCTACTTATATAGGGAGAGACCTGATTACGTGAATTGCTCTCACCTGTATATGTTGCTGCAACTGCGTCACCACTCCTGTGCGCTCTCTGCCGTCGCTGACCGCTATCCTCCGCCCCGCCTCCACATACCTCCACCGCAGGACTGAGGCCGGCTGCAAGTCCGGCCGAGCGACCGCTCCCCCTTCCCCATCTTCCAATTGAAACGGACGGGAAAGAAAGTCCGCCACCGCCAATCGTGCTCCCTATCTGGGGACCAACTTAAAGTTAAAAGGCCAGTACCATTTGGTAATTCGTGGATTAGTGTCCTTCATGCAGTGGTGCTAGTGAAGCGGTGTGTGGTCCGAGCAGAGGGTGAAGGGCTGTCCCAGGAGATAATAACATAGGGCTCCGACCGCCCAGCAGATTAGCCAGGCACTTTTTCTCCACTGTGCTGTACCTCTCTTCCCGGTCAGACAGGTTCTGGCTAATGTACACCACTGGCCGGTCGGCTCCGCGCACCGGTTGGGACAGCACCGCCCCCAACCCTCTGTAAGACAAAGGGCAGGGCAAAGTTAGGTGTATACAGGAGCGGCTTACCACAGAGGGCCATCCTCAGCTGCTCAAACGCCTGCTGGCACCGCTCCGTCAACTGGACCGGATCTGAAGCACTCTTGCAGGTCAGATCCGTTAGAGGGCTGGCCAGTTCAGCAAACTGGGATGAAACGCTGGTAGTACCCCACCAAATCCACAAACTGTCTGACCTCTTTTTTAGACTTGGGCCTTAGACAAGATGAAATTGCTGCAGTTTTGTCCAATTGTGGTCTCACTTGTCCTGCACCTAAGCAGTGCCCCAAATACTGTACCTCCCGCCGTCCAACTGCGCACTTCGCTGGGTTGGCCGTAAGCCCTGCCTGTCTCAGAGATTCCAAAACCGCCACTACATGCTGCATGTGTTAAGTCCAGCAGCTGCTGTGGATGACATCATTGCAGCTGCAGCGTAGGCAGCGTGTTGACGTAGCACCCAGTCCATAAGACGTTGGAAGGTGGCTGGGGCCCCAAACAACCCGAATGGAAATGTTACAAATTGGTACAATACATACGGAGTGGAGATGGCCGGTTTTTCCCGGAATTGTGGCGATAAGGGAATCTGCCAGTATTCCTTGACTGTAAAGAATTGAGCTGTACCCTGCCGATCTAAGAATTCGTCGACCCAGTGCATTTGATACGCGTCAAATCGTGACACCTCGTTCACCTTGCGGTCATCTACACAAAACCGGATAGACCCATCCTTCTTACCCACAAGAACAATCGGGCTGCTTCAGGTGCTGTGTGAGTCCTCTATTACTCCCATTTCCAGCATCTGCTTCGATTCCCTCTGCACTATTTGGCATTTGTACATAGGAAGGCGGTACGGCGATGAACGCACCATCACTCCAGGAGGTGTGTCTATGTGATGCTGAATGAGAGTGGTGCGGCCTGGGAAGTGAGAAAACACATCTGAAAACCGCTTCTGGAGCTTTTCCATATCCGTCCTCTGGGATGACGAGAGGGAGTTGTCACATGGAAGAGAGTTCGGACCGCCACCGGCCCCCACAGCTACCAGGACGGAGCTCATCCTACCTCCTCCACCGTCGACACTAGGGCGCTTTCCACCCACGCTTTCAGTAGATTCAAGTGATAAATTTGGGTGTCCCCCCTCCTGTCCGGACGCTCCACCTCATAATCCACATCACTTACTCTTCGTGTGACCACAAAGGGTCATTGCCTCTTGGCGAGCCGCTTTGATGCTGATGAAGGGAGTAAAACTAAAACTGTACCCCCAGGTAAAAAGTGACGTAGCTTAGCCCCCATGTCGTACAGACGACACTAATGTTCCTGTGCCCTGAGGAAATTCACCTATAACTCATGACCCAGTGAGTGGAGCTTTGCTCTAAGGTCCAGAACATATTGAATTTCGTTTTTACCAGCCCTTGGACCTTCCTCTCAGCTTCGTGTAATCAGGTCCAAAATGCCTGTCGGCCTTCTGCCGAACAATAATTCAAACGGTGAAAAACCGGTGGAGGCCTGGGGCACCTCCCGTTCAGCAAACAACAGGCGGTCTAGCCACTTATCCCAGTTTGGACTGTCCTCCTGAATGAATTTACGAATCATTGACATTAAGTTTTATTCAGCAGCTCCACCAGCCCGTCAGTCTGAGGGTGGACCCCGTGACCATGCTGAGCACTGAGCACATGCTGCCCTCTCCAGAAGTCCATGGACCGGACCCAAATAGATAAAACTAAACCCTGGCCAGTCAGTCCCTAAATTTAAAGAGTGTGCCAAAACAGGAGCTGACCGTGAACCTGACACGCCAACCCTCTCCGTTATAGCGGACGGTAAATAAAGTCACAGGGTACTGGTGAACGTTGCCGTGCACACACCGCATCATCACTCCTGCCCCACTATCCAACGCCCTTGGCTGTACCAGGCTTTCATGGATCAAAGACTGCTGGCAGCCTGAGTCCACGATCGCCTGATGTATACTTCCTTGGATCCTTACCGGAACGCTGTTTATCCTTCTCTATTGCAGAAGTTACTGACTGTGGAATCCCAAAGCTGTTGCGCAAACGTGAAGGGGAGGTCCTCTAGCCCAAGCCCGGGTCCCGGGAACTGACGTCTATGTTCCTCGGGGGAGTATCCCAGTCGGTCCAAGACAGCCTTTCGAACGTCTTGGTAGCTCCCCCCCGCTGCTGCTGGAAGCGCCAAACCCACAGTCTCTGCGTCCCTGGAGAGCAGAGGTAGCAGACGGACAGCCCACTCCTCCTCCAGCCATCCACACGCCATGGCTGTGGCTTCGAACATGGGTCGTCAGCAGAACTCAGTCTCTGAAGGGTCAAACATGAGAGGGACCCAGGCAAGCTGGGGGAGGATGGTGTCGCCGGCCGCACGCGAGACGCGTACCTTGCCAGAGCTGCAGTCTGAGCGTGCTGCTCCCACTGAGCTTCAGTGTGGTCTTTGTGCATAACCATGACCTCTTCCATCAGTGCTTGCTTCAAGTCGCTGGTCTGCCATCGTGTCCAGGTCACGTTGGCCGCCAATGAACCATATGAGACCTTGTGGCTTTAATTGATTGAAACTAATGAGTCCTCCCAGACACAATCACTGACACTTTTGTGCGTTATCAATTTATTTATTTATATGGAGAGCACACTGCTTTCCTGACACGGTTGTTACGCCCGTGCGTAAAATCAGTGTGCATGCATAGAAGTCACTTCGCAGCAGCAATCTCTCTGGTCCCGGCTCTTACTTTTACAGGGAGAGACCTGATTCTTTATTGCAGATGTGTATAAGAGACAGGTTCCCAATATAGAGCTCAATGACTTCATTTTGATGTGACTTTGACATACTGGACATGGACTCCAGACATTTAACTTGGTCCAAAAGTATTTTATCGCAACCAGTACAGAGGTGAGAAAGTAAATGGAATACACAG
>JAFBJS010001973.1:14282-34471 GCA_016785265.1 Paraplagusia blochii | reverse complement strand
TGTGTGGTAATTAACCTCTTCTTGCAAGATCAGCCTTTTATGTGTGTGTGTGTGTTTTCTCTCTCTTCATTTGTATTTAACCCCAAAAATCAATAGTTTGACTCATTCATTTCCTCATATATGCAAGAATCACATGTCAAAATGTGATGTATTTCTCTTTTGAGGTTTCTGAGGTTGGGTTATTAGGGATTCACAAGCCAATTTTCATATAAAAATGTACATATATATATAACTCCTGAAGTCAGGACCTTATGGTTTAGATCAAATACTTACATATAAACTCAATAACATTTATCCTTAACACAGGCAAGAGCAACGTATCATCTTTGCTCTGCAGGACTGTTTGGCTCCAGGAGCCCAATTTTTGGAAACGGAGATGAATTCAAAACAAAGACCTCCATCTTTATATAACCACCAACATTACCATTATACATGCTACCATTATCAATATCCGTGTAAGTGATTCACAAAACTCTAACATTACAGTGAGTGTTTTGACCCTTTACTGACTAGTTTCATTTTAGATTGAGATGGTTTGGACATGCTGAGAGGAGGGACAGTTCTATTGATAGAAGATGGATTCTAGAGATGGAGTTACCAGGTAGGAGACAAAGGGGAAGGCCAAACATTTATGGATGCAGTAAGAGCGAGCATGGAGGTAGTTGGAGTCAGAGATGAAAAACAGAGGTCATTTTGAGATGGAAATAGTTGACTCCCCGTGGCAACCCCTGAAAAAGGGACAGGCTGAAAGGAACAATGGTGAGTCCACAGATGCTACCAGGTTGGTGAACCCTGAAACTGCAGCTGTTAACATGGTGGCATGTCGTGAAAGTGAGACCTTTAACATCTACAATAACCACAGAAGAAGACTGCTGCAAATAGTGTGCAATAGTTTTAAAAAAATGTACAATTGATGTTCACCATCATGCAGAGACTGTCACTTCTGGATTGATACTTATATTGAGACTCCACGGGTGAATAGATGTGGTTTGTTGTAGATACCAATGCATCCAAAAGTGAGGGTTAGGTCATATATTCCTATAGTGTTGATAAATGAACACCAGGCCACCTTATAGAAGAAGCCCTGCTCTCTAACATGGTGTTTTATGACAACAGCCCTGAGCTAAAATTCATTCATCGCCCCCTTCACTATTACTTAGTAAAAATGATAAGTATGGAGAAACGTAAGCTCTATTTTTGACAAACATGCTGAGTCCTGACAAACGGATTTTACGTATGGATTTTCCACTCATCATAATGGACTCAAACAGTCAAAGTCTGCACCGGGCGATCCGTCATGGACTGTCAGTGGAGTTGGGGTCAGTTATTGACCACTCTTCAATTACTGATCATTTCCTCCTGGTTTTCTTAGGCAGCAGAAGAACCAGTGCAAACATTAATAATCACACATCTATTTACATTGACTTCTTTGCAGAGTCATGTGGTGATTGGACGGAAACAGTGTCTCTGGTGATTTGTTATTGGTTGTTGGGTCAATTTCTATAATGACCAGGTCATTAACTTGTACCAGTAGCACAAATAAAAAAAAGATGTTGCGACCCAAAGTATTTGTGTATCACCTATTTTGTCTTTATACACATGCTTCCTTACATTTGTTTCAATCCGTTCTTTTAGGAACCCTAGATCTTACCAAAGGCCCGTGTAATCGAGAGTGTAATTTGAGGTATTCTGTCCTAGAAAGTTGTAGCAACAACATTTTATACTGCAACAATACTACAACTCCAGTTCTTCTACAACTTATGTAGTATTTAATAGATTGTGGATATGTATCAAACACAGTTTGATCTCCATTCCCGGGCTCCAGATCGTTACCCTATGACCCTGTAATGGAACTTTTTTTGAGACCAGGCAAACCTTTTTCATTAGAAAATCTCCAGGCACACCGCTAGACAAAAATGTTTCTATTTAGAATTTTGTAGCCTATATCTACAATATACATTTATTCCAATCAAGTTTTATTAATTTCAAATGAAAAAAATAAATCATGTCCTGTGGCAAACTAGAAGTTGCAGAAAACGGCCATGTATATAAAATTAAAATAAATAAATACAAATATAACCACTTTCCTGGTACTGTGTATTTTATGAAATATGTTTATTTGGATAAATGACATTTTTTTTTTTTCAGTTACTGCCATTGGCCCCACAGCTATTCATTACTTCTGAGATGTTTTGAACATATTAATACACAGAGTGTTTACAACCTGAAGAGTCGTCAGCGCCACAGAGATCAGGCCTCTCAGTGACAACCCCAGTATCAAGGCAGGTTCTACCTGACACCGCCTGGTGTTTCCATATGAATGTGATCACACACGGTCATTAGGTTTTCAGCAAGAATCATCAGGGGGATGATGGGTCTTTAGCAAGGCACATTTGTCTCCCCATGCAACAGCAGATTCAGGAAAGTAGGCTGCTATTGCTTTGCCCCATGCGGAGCGAACACCTGACTAATTTTATACAGCGTTTGGAAAACGGCATCGTCCTTTGGCTCCTGTGTGCTTCCTGCAGAGTCCACAGCAGTTTGATCACAGAAGAACAGGTCCATGCAAATAAGCTGTTCCTGTAAATAAAGAGGCACAGCTTTGGAGAACCCCAGGACTGAATGTTGTTGATTTAAGGGAACACTTGGGTTTGGGCAGGTTAGTCCAGTTAATCTACCAATGGTTTTAATTATAAAACACCAGACAGAGTGTTTGAAATTGTGTTTTTTTACTGATAAAACGTTCATATTTACAGATATACTATTTAGCAGCATAATTTAATGGGCGGGTTTAACTGTCAATGTTGAATCTCCCACAGCAGGTGCTGAGTTACCTTGATGGCCGTCACACACCTGTCTCTGATTGTGTAATCAGAAGACAGGTGTATTTAAACTCCACCTCAACATGTCCATATGTCAGAGTGTTGCCTTTGAGCAACACCTTGTTCTTGTGTCTGTCTATGTGATGTTATGATGTGTGGCTCAGGGGAAATTTCTTAATTTTCAGTCTCATTTGAGACCTTTCATGAAGTTGGCGGAGTTCTAAATTCTGCTGTTCTCCAAAAAACAAAACTTTGGCTCACACCTGTTCACCACTGGTCCAGTGTTCCTGCTGTTCTAAGTTCTACCTATCATGTTCAGTAGGAAGTTAAGAACAAACTGAGAATAAAAAAAAATAAATGTAAAAAATATGGTTTAAACTATTGACATTGAAGTGAATTTGATTACTGTATTTTCTTAGGTCATGCTGCACCACACTGTGAGTCTTTCTGTGGGTGGTGAGTCCACAGGAAGTCCAGTGGGTTGGGACTGTGCTATGCCCAGAACACCTCAGTGGCCACATGGCTGCTGGTGGAACCTAGAGCCTTGCCAACCAAAGGATATTGATGAGACACAACTGAGCATGCTAAATGCTAAATGTGCCTGTTAAACTCAGATACTGATGATGACAAACTTAGCGACAGGAGGAAACTGAAACAGTTGGTTTACTGAGACATTGGTCTGTTGGTCTCAGTTAAAGAAGATATCATTTATATAATTTACTGCAGTGCCACAGTAGAAACACACAATATCAAAGACCAGAGTCGTGTTTTTCTGTTGAATGAGGTCACACCAACTGTTGGGGGGGAAATAAGACAAAAGATTAACACAAAAGTGCAGTTTAACCAGCTTCAAATCCACATGATTCCAGTGCCCACAGCCCCAGCTGCTGCTGCTGCTGCTGCTGCTGCTGCTGGTGACTGAATGAATGGACCAGTAAGATGTATGTCATACATCTATAGCATTCTCTAAACAGAATCCCAGCCGAATAGAAAGAAATTAAATTATCATCTGTCCGCCTTGGAGCCCACCGGCCTTGGGTATCAAAATTGTGTAAGACCAAAAAAAAAAAAACATTGCTAGACTTTTTATGATAATTGACTCTGAATGACCTTGTCCAGGCTCAAAACCAAACTGATTATGGAACGGACAAGCGAGAGCTAGCAGAGGGAACATGAGGATTGGCTGGAGAAGTTGGAGATTGGCTGCTGAGGTTTTGTTTTACTGGATCTGTGTGCAGAGCTGCTGTCGTCCCAGCACTGCACAAGGCTGCTGGTCAGCACACACATGCACGGTGTGAACAGCATCTCCCACATACATGCACACTTTCCTAAACATGTTTGTACCTGCTAGCATGTGACCAGATATCACACCTCCCCCTCAACCTTCTCAAATCAGCTTCAGTGTATTTTTATTTTCATGATGGATTCGTCTGCAGATTGTGAGATTATTTTAAATAAATTTGCATATGTGTGCAGTGACGTGATTGTTTCTCAACGTGCGCACAATTCCATGTTGCTTGACTGTGTCCAATGAAACCCCTCAGATTCTTACATTACATTGACACATCAGAAAGGATCAGTGTTTCTGTCTTTGTGTCCCTGAAGGGCTGCTTTTTTTTTTTTTTTTTTTTTTTTTTTTTTCCCCCTACCTGTTTAATGAATTATTTCATGACACAACTATGCAACTTCAATTAATAGAGGAATAACAAGATAGACCTTCACCAATCCCTTGGGAATATCCTTCAAGAAATTATTTTACCATTTTGCAAACAAGTATTTTCATTCTAGAGTCTTTCAAGAATGTGTGGGATGGAAATACTTATGAAACAGACTTATTCCAAAGGTCGGGAAGGGACAGATTTCCCCAAAGTTATTGCAGATATAATGTCACCACTGTCTCAGCTTGTTCTGTTTTTTCTTTTTTTTTTTTTTTTTAAGTATAAGATTTAGGCAACAACAGTAGTGGCAGGATATTTGTAAAAAGCCTTTTGTATGTAATATGTTTCATCTAGACAACTGCACCAATTTTATTTATTTTTCCCTTCTCTTTATTCACAACCAAGACAACAGATCATATCACCTTTTGTTGCACAAAGTCACCACACAGTATCATTTCTAAAAAGGCTATTTCCCTCAATTGGAATTTGACAATATAGGTTATGTATTCCCAGGGAAAATATTGTCTCAAGGAGTTAAACCACATCTACACAGCTTTAAGTTATTTTAGTAATACATCATATAGGGACGGTGGAGGAAATGTTATTATTCCCAGTTATAAACTCTTATAACTGAGTGATGTAATGTCCAGAATTGTCTTCATTTCTAAGTAGTAGTACAGATAATTACACACCATATATTTGTTTTGATGATAGAAATAAAAGCCTGTCCATATATGAAGAAGCAACTTCCAACAGGCATGTGCCTTGGCAACCACACGCTACATCGACAGACTTTGTTCAAATAGTTTTTGCTCACATTTCAAAATTTTCCAAGCAGTGACTGGTGACATTTGCATGCAAATATCATCATCAGCGGCACCGTGTTTATCTTCTGCAGTGACACACAGCGAAAATGAAACTACAACATCTGTCACATTTCAGGGAAAGACAGAACAACAAAAGGAAAAAAAAAGACTGAGTGGGGAGGAAAATCAAAGGGGTTCCGATAGAGTTGTCCAGTTCTAAATTTCCATTTTTGTGTTTAACCTGAGTGATTAAGGTTAATGTTGATTTGGGTAGAACTTGGATAGATGTTTGTTGTTGAATTTAACTTTTTGTTCAATGTATCTTGCTCACTTCTAGTTAGCCCCTAGTATCCTTTGGGAAATTATGCCTCTGTATTTAACCCATCACCCTAGCTGAGCCAGTGGCCCCCAGCGTCCCAACAGGATACCATGCACCTCAGCGGTAACTTGGCAAAAGGTGGAATAGAACCGGGGCCTTTTGGTAACCACAAGGCCACAAAACTCTCTTAACCAAGTAAGAAGTACAACCTGGTAATAAAAGTTTCTAGACTTGAGGACATCGTACCGTCACAGCACAGATCATATCTTTAACGACCCAACCCTCCCTGTGTGGATTCTTCATTAGTTTTTCCATCACCTTCTTCTTCCGTTCAATCGTTTAATGTGTTCATAGACTTGAGGGGAAAATGTCATTCGTGCCCCAACAGACCACTGATGCACAAAACCACAGCAGGGCCTGAGAGAACCATACATATCTCTTAAACCATTTCATAGGTCACTGCAAAACCTGTGATCATTATAAATATGTCAATGAACACAAGCGTGGTCTCAGGTGCGTCAAAGTAAACCTTTTTGTGTCTCTGTGTAAAGCTCTGGGTTAACAGAAGTAAACAATCAATGGGCCCTTGTTTTTCTATCCTTTTAAAGTTATTGGAATTTATTATCCTTTTTACCCAGGTTGCAGAAGCAGCATCTTCAGCATTAATGTCCACAACATTCTGTTTGGATCCCAACGCATTCGAGATTTATTTACTCTATAAAGTCCTGGGTCTGCCTCAGGTTCTCCTCCCAGATGGGAATGCTTGGAACACCTCCCCTGAGTGAAGTCCAGGGTCATCTGAACCAGATGGCAGTTCTACCTCAGCTGGCTTCTCTCACATTGGAGATGCAGAACATATGAGCTGAGGTAAAATACTAAACCATTATCAGCAGAACTCTGATCCCTCAGAAGGTTTCTGTTTGATACTGTTTTCACACAGTGCATTCTATGGCTTCACCCAAAAAGTTAACTACCTGTCCACCCATCTTCATCCCCTCAAGTTACTGTGAGGGCAGAGTGGTTGTAAGTACTTCACACACTTCAGTATTACATTATGGAGGTGTGTTAGCTGGACGCAAGACACTAGAATAGATCAGAAATCAGTTCTTTGTTTGCATTTCTCTTGCTCTTGTCTGACTTCTTCCTCTCCAGTTTAATCAAGCAGTTGTGACATTCAGCAGTCCTCTTGCTTGGCCTCCGCCCGGCCCCCTAGTGGTCCAGGCACCTACATATGCAGAAAGCACTAATTAGTATAACTACGCTCAGTGCAGCCTCACTGTCGCCACTCGTACCCTGTCGTGAGTGCCAAGCTGACAGCTATAAAAATAACTGATCTGAAATATTTGAACAGTTTCATTGATCCACTGTGACCAGTTTGGTCATTTAATTTGTCCGCTGTGACCATGGAAATAAAAAAATACATATTGGAGCTCACAGAAAAACCTACATTAGACACTGATATAAAAGCCCCAGGGGTTCCTACAGCTAAGTAGCGACTTATAGTCTGGAAGATTCATGATATTAAGGCTCTTATAACCAATACATTTACTCTGGATGATTTATTTGCTCAGAGACAAAACACCTACTGATATTCAAACAATGTTCTACAGAGAAGGGAAATCTTTTGAGATGAACTCAAAGGGAAGTAGTGTGACCCCCCCCCCCACCACCACCACCACCACACACACACCTTCATCACTCACCCTTGATGCACATCATTTAGCCGTGAATGCCATTAAGAACGGGTCTTTTGAACACTCTACTCATCCTGATTTCACAGAATAGATCATCAGCCAATTGCAGGTGGGTGGAGTGGGGTGGAGGAGAGGTGGAGGGGCAAAGATGACTGGCTCCTCAGATTATTCACTGTCTCCCCTTTTGTCTCTCTCCTTCATTGAAAAGTACTTTATTCAGTTGAGATGTGATCTGACCACACGTCCCCTCTCTCTGTCCCTCTGTCGCTGCCTCGTAGACATCCAACACACACACACACACACACACACAGAAATATGCACAACCAACACAATGTCATGGACAATTGCTTTGACCAGGCACAGGGCCAAGTGCTGTGTTAGAACTGTAATTTCATCCTAGTGCTTAGCTGGGTGACCTACCCACTGGTGTGTGTGTGTGTGTGTGTGTCTACAGTATATGTGTGTGTCCCTCGGACCAGACTGTCTCTATGAACACAGCGCTGTACTATGTTTAATGGAATGGGAAAACGGTCACAGCTTCACGGGTGAAGGTGAACGCTACATATTGGCAACTCACTCCTCACTGTCTCTTTACTTGTTCTTCACAAACACTGTGAGAACTACACTACTGGGATCATTGGAAGACCACAGGTTACAGTCCAGACCTGACTTGGAGCTGCAAAGATGGCAGACTAGTCTTTAGCCACAATGTCCAGTTTTTCATTGCCCTAGTGGATACCCGGTGCAGCATCGAGGGATGTATATTAACTTATACATCTAACTTGGATTTGCTCCTGCCAAAGACGAGAACCCAGGAGTTCCATACCGATGACGGAGACCTTGAATCTGGCCCAAAGTGTCGTAATCAAACTAACAACTGCTGAACTGTGCTCTGAGCAATGCCATCTGGTGGTCACGGTCTTTGCTTCTGTCCTGGGTTTGTTCAGTTTGCTGGTGGCAGCAAAACTGTAAAAGAGTAGAATCAGAGGTTTTTTTTTTTTTTGTGATGTATGTTGCTTGTTTTGTGTTTTGAAGTTTTTCTATTTCTTTTTATTGTATTTAGCCACACAATCACCAGACCTTTGTACAATATATAGTTAATCATTTACAGCTTATTGTGCTTTTGATTTTTATGTACAGTAAATGGACACTGTAATTACACATGGAAACTGAGTACAACCAAGTGGTTAAAAAGTGGACAATTACACACTTCAGCAATTTTCCCAACTCTCCAATCACTGCTACAAGAATAGAAAAACTACAGTGATCATTTATCCAATCTATTCCCCATGTTTAGACCAGTGCTGCCTTCCCTCTCTCTCCAGCCATTTTCCATATCTCATTCCATCTGCAGCTACAGTCTCTGCAAAGCAGCATTTTCCATAATAACGCTGCAGAATCTCTCTGCTTCCAAACACATCCACAACAATCCGCTGCCGTTTCCAAACATTGAACTAATCAGCACACACTTACGTTATTATTCAGCACAGCAGTCGACAAATAAATGGACTTTTATGGAAAAAACAAACAAAAAAAATAACCCATTTAATCTGCCCGGAAGAATCTTTTAACCTTCTGTGTTTTCTGTTGTGCTCAATACAACAGTTGTTTTGGCCAAGATATTGTCACAATATGTTTACAATGCCTTGATGGAGATTTTTGGTAGAAAGCATTGGTCATAACATACAGGAAGTATTGTATACACAAATGAGTCTTACAAAAGGCTAATCAGTGCATGCAATGGGATGAAGGAAGCATAAAATTAAGTCAGGATGGAACTGCCTTTACTAATACACTTTAAAAAAAAATGAAAAAGTCAAAATCAATTCACACTGAAAAGTTGAAGTAAAATCACCTAAATTTCAGATCCAAGTGTTAGAGCAAAAATCACAAGTGAAACATTTTGAAATTTAGAGCAAGAATACAATTTTCTTGTCAGAAATAACACTTTATATGTGGGGAAGTTGTTCAAAGAAAAACAGACAGATCAATTTTCAACATTCAGTTTTTTGTCCTGGTGTGATGATCTTGGGAAACATGAGGTGGCAAAAGTAGAGCAAACTAGTGGAATATTTACATCTAGTAAAAGAAAGTGTATCCTCCAAACATCTCTTACTATGTTGACTGACTGACTGACTGACTGGTGTGTTGCGAGTTTTTTACTGACTTGAGGGCTTTTGTCCTGTGTTCTGCTCTTTTTTTTTTATTTTTTATTTTTTTATTTTGTTGTTTGCAGTTTGTCTGAGTTAGTGTGTTAAAATTTTATAATGCAAACACTGTCCTCCTCTCACAAACAACACAACCTTAAGATGCAGCCACCAAGTCTGGCTAATGAGGACTATGACTGGTGAAATTTTCCCCAAACCTGTGCTGTGCAAAGATCTTCTATCTGGAGAAAATTCTGAGAGACAGTAGAGGTGAAGAGGGAAGAGGATACTTTTTTTTTTTTGTGTGTGTTAAACACGTTGAAAATCCAGCACTAAGATATTCCGATGCATTTCACCTGAAGGACTCCTTCAGGCGTTGGCACTCGCTCACAGCCAAACCTTAGGGAACAAAATATCACTCAAGAAGTTGGCTATAAAAAGTATAAAGCGGGTTCAGAGCAGTAAGAAATACCAAAAAGGAGCCCTGGGGAAAATGATGCATCCTCGTCTTTTTTTTTTTATTATTATTTTTTCGTTTATTAAATCACAGGCAAGGTTTATTTTAGAAAGTCTATAGTGATGAAGGAAGTGAGATCCAAACCCTTTAAAGCAGCCCATTTGTTCTTACAATGTTGCCATGGCAACTGTAATGAACCCTCATTTTATACATTGGTTATTATTTGGAAACAACATAGGGGGGGGGTTATCATTTTAAATAATAGTGATTATTGTTATTTAATATACATTTAATTTGAGGTCATTTAAAGACCATGTCCTCTCTATATAGTAAGGTTTTCCCTAAGATGGGAATCACTTACAGCGCTGGTCCACAACCATTCGGCCATGAACCAGAACCAGTCTGTTGGTTAATTGGTACCAGGCCACGATGCTTAATTTCCACTTTTCTCTTTATTATTATTTTTCTGCTTTTCTTTTCTGCAGTTGTTCCATTCTGCCTATACTCTATTGTCCACATACCCCAATGCTGTGAACAGTTGTTGTTGTACTGGTTGTACTGTACCTTCTCCACCTCTGCTTCTTCTCTCCCATTCGCTCATTCACCATTGACCTTCATTCCTCTTCTCTCTGGTGCAAACCTCCACAATGTCATTTGCAAACAATCATTACTAAATAAATTATTAGTGGATGATTTAGTTATGATAACGTCATAACAAAAACATCTCAGAATCATATATTACGACACATGTTTTATTCCCTATACTTTTATTTATTGGAGCTTGATTGGTGAAAAAATCATCTATAATATATGTCCATAGATTTGCCTGCGTTGCTCTGGGTGCTCCTGAGGATCCGTGCGGTGCAGAGCCGGTCAGCTCCATGTTCTTGGCTACTGCTGGTGAATCTTTAAAGAGGAAGCGTGCATGTATTTAGGCCAGGTCCAGTATATTACATCAACGGCAACTTGCCACCATGCTTGTGTGTTTATTCCCAAGTACACATTTGCTGTCGGTTTGTGCATGTCCTCACTGCAGAGCAGGTGTCTCAAACTCAAATATGTTGAGGGTCACCACCCACACTATCATTTCACCCTAGGGCCACATCAGTCAAAAGAAAATAATAATTATAATGAATCTGAGTGTGGATCAGGGTTTTGAGAACTATATAATTTGACATAAATACCAAAGAATAAATCAATAAAATATTATCATGAATTCAACTTTCACATCAAGGTGGGGGACACAAAATATTGTTCCTGCTGTAGATGCTCTCTATTAAGTCTATGTAACATGAACATGAAAACTGCTTTGTTACTTTGGGGGTAAAATGCTGTCTAGTTAACTGCTAGTGAAGTTGCATTTAAAGTTTTATTATAAAACATCAGCTTTATCCCAGAGTTTGGTTTTAATTAGGTGTATTTATCCACCACACCTGAGAGGGAGGCTAACTCCTAACTCCTAACTCCTAACTCCTTGTCATTGTGACAAACACGACTGCACAAAACTAAATGGAACTTCTGCATTTAACCCATCACCAAAGTCAGCAGAGAGTTGTGACAGTGCTATGCTCAGAGCACCTCAGTGGCAACCTGGCCAGCTGATGGATTTGAACCCTGAACAATCAAGACACAAGTCTGGTTCCTTAACCATAGGGCCCGCACTGGCCCTGTCCAAATGATATGAGGAAGATGAGTGTTGGAATTGCATGATGTCTTGGTGCTTCTGTGTGTTGTGGGGCTGCAGTAGAAGATGAACTATTCAGATGTGGCATGCAGCCTAGGAGGCGAAACTGCAAACAGAAAACGGCTTTTTACAAATATGTATGAACATTAGTCAGTGGTTGTTCATTTATATTTGTATGTGGTTTGAGGAACTGAATTTTATTAATCAGAAACGTCTGAAAACTGATTCAATTTAACTTTATTGCATGAAAAAGCCAACAAGGGTTTGCTGAATGAATGCAAGATGGAATCTACATATCAGGCCTCCCAAGGCTTCCTCCAAACTTTTTGTTCTGTTTTGCGACCTCTAGGGTTATGTCCAGCACTTTATTAAAAGAAATTACAGCTCTGATCACAGCTTTAAGAGTGTCGTGCCGTCTGTTATTAGGTGCAGTCATCAAGGTTGTTGTCTATGCTGACAACTAGTTACAGCTTAACACAGCAGACCCTCATCCCTCTCCTGTTTTTTTTTTTTTTTTTTTTTTTTTTTTTTTTTTCCCCTTTGGCCCAAGGCTACTGATGTTCCCAGCCACTGTATTAGATTTCAGATCATTGGATTTTCCACAGGTCCTCTCATAATTAAAAGTCCTCCCTTGGCGTTGCCTGAAACAGAGGCTTGTGCTCTTATTAGCATTTTGATATCCGCAGGGTTAGCCGTTGGCTATGACACAAAGGGGCCTGTATATATGTTTGACTTCAGGAACATGTCCCTGGCAGAAAGAATGTCCTTTTTCAAGCCCCACAGATACTAAGTACTGGTTGGAAATCGTTATCTCCAAGGCTGCATGAATCAAACGTCCAACACGGTCCACGATAACATGCAAGGCTTACTTGACAATCTACTCCTGTGATGAACTAATTCTGACAACATAGGCAGAAAATCAGGACACTTTAGGATCACTGAGTGATGATGAACCATAATGTGGGATTTGGTGTCTCCTAGGATTAGCATGACGTGAGAAAAAAAACAAGGCCACCACCCACAAACCAAATGCTAATGGATATTTAAGAGAAAGCTGCTGAGTCTCACACTTGCATTAATGGCTTTTAATGAGCACTGTTTTCTAATAAAGGCTCCACATTTCTAGGAAAGTGCACAAAAGGACAAAAGTGTTGTTAATTGAAGTCTCAGTGAAAGGACTGCAGCATTTAATGAATAGGAAAGTGTTCTTTAAAAAGAAGTACTTGCTAATATATGATTATTAAGATCATAATGTTGAAGATCAAATTACGTGATTGCATTTAGAGGTTTTTTTTTTTTTGTCTCCTTCAAATGTCCTTTCAAAGCATTTGGGAGACATTTGTGCAAATGCAAAACCTTAAAATAGAGCAGGCCTGAGGTAAAAAAAAAAAAAAAAAGATGTCCGTACATACAGTACAAGATTGGCTGTTTTTAAATCTGCAGATTGGCTGTTGTACTTAAGATCTATTTAACTCTGTTCCGCTCAGATGCAAAACCAAATTAGCCAAGGTCTTGAACTTTGCTGTGAGTAACGTGTTACCATTTACTTGCTTGATTAGTATTCTGTTGGGCTGGAGATGCAATAAATGGAAAGAGCTGGGGAGCGTTATGGAGGAGAACGAGTACAAAAAAAAAAAACCTTGTATACACTAAAAAAAGGACAGTGTAAAAGCCTCAGACGTTCCTCTGGAATGATGACTGCCCTCCTTTTCCCACTGCGGTCCTTCTAAATGGAGTTATTCAATACAACTCCATGGCATGGAATCAATCAATTGTCCAATTTGTCTGTTCTTTACTGTCAAATTACTTTCTTTACTGTTAGAGAAAAAAAAAGAAAAAAAAAACAAGTGTCTGAGGTAAAAGTTATAGCCTGCATACTTTGAAGAAGCAGAAGTATCCTTTTGGTGGGAGCTGTTGTCTTTCCATAATTTCCCGAAGGATAATCCACAGGGATTAATAAGGTTCTATCTTGAATATTTGTTGAAATGACAGACATTAATCTCTACTTAGTAAAGACAGACATCACCAAGAAAAGGGTGAAAACCTGAGTGATTAGTTATAAAATAATATATTGGAAATATTTAATGTTAAGGAACCAAACATGCTTGAGTTGGTTGAATATAACAATAGCTTATAATGTTTGATGTTTTTTATAAACCCATATTTTTTTAGGCCAATCAGTGCATTTATTATTGACAGGCTTTGTATAGATGTACTTATCATTACAAGAATAATGAAGCTGGTATTTTAGTCAATGTTCTGGAGACATTGTGGTTCAATTCATCTTTCCTACTCCAGACTCTGTCCTTTTTCAATAGTCTTGGTCAGATTTCCCGGAGCCCAGAAAGGTAGAGCATGTCTATTTTAAGATTGTGAGTGGGTTTACAAGTTTTTTTTTTTTTTTTTTTTTTTGTTTTTTTTTTTTTTTTTTTTTCTCCAAGAAGTTGAGTCAAAGTCGATGAAACAAAAGCACAAAAGTCATCTTTATAGATTAGTTTCTTAGACTTCACTTCAGCCCCTGCCTGTTATTGTTACACTATATTGTAACACGGCTCCACGACTTTGAGCTCCATCAACAATCTTCTCCCTCTTCTTTTTTTTTTCAACCGGGGAGATTTTATTGTAAGACTAAATGTGCCCTCCGTTTTTGGACGTGACCTTAAATCTCATTTTCCAAACTCTGCACACTCACTTGTAAAATAATCCACGAGCTAGTGATGACGAGAGCCTAAAAATACATTTATCAAGGCATTGAGGGAGTGTGTGCTTCTGTAAATGCTGCCTATTAGGTTAACATCTTCCACGAGAGCGAGCACAGAAGAAGAAAAGAGGCAGTGGTACTAGAAGGAGATTGTTTTCTTCGTCCTTATTCTTATTTTTCCATCTGCTTTTTCCTCTCAAAATATGATGGAATCATTAAATTCAGTTACGTTTTCTTTTTGACTCACTCAGGGTGAATGTGTCCTTATTTTCCTTTTTTTTAAAGAAGTTCTTTCTCGCTCTCTTATTAAGAGATTTTTGACCCAGGCAAGTATCCAGTGTTTCTCTATAACATGAGTAATAAATATATTATATTCCAGACTGGTTTACAGTTAACAGATAAAAAGTTAAATTCTAGTTTCACATTTTGATTGGACTTAACTAATGCTGAATTAATTATGCTTAAGAACAACTGTATCCTTGATATTTAGATAAATTAGATCCTGTTTCCATCTGAACTAGAACCTTAACTGTGTAATATGAGAGGTGAAAAGTTTGCGAAGCAGTTGGTTTCTGAACTCAAGCCAAAATCACAGTGGCTGCCACAGTGAATCAGCATTTAGAGGTCGTTTAAATGACATAATTTAGACCAAAATGCCCTGCAAACGACTAAACACTGATTCAAATTCATCTCATCTCAATTATCAAATACATGTTTGCTGAGAATAAGCCAAAATGGAGCAGTGTGGATCAGATGAGTCCCAGCATGTGTGGTGGAATTGGCCAGAATCAACATAGTGGCTGCTGTGTGTCGTCAGTTAATAAAGCATGAAGGAAAAGTTTGTTTAGTTTTGACTCATATTATCCAAAACCAACTTCGTTAACAATCAGTGAACAAAAAATAACAATATTAAGACACAATGGTATACATTGATAGAAGAATGCTGGAGATGGATGGATGGAGGAGATTGATGGATGCAGTGGTGGGAGGACATGAAGGAAGCTGGATTCAGAGTAGAAGATACAGAGAACAGAGGGAAAATATGGTTTTTACTGAAACAAATCCCAGAAAAAGGGACAAGCCTAAAGGAGGAGAGACGAGGTGGATCATGGATATTGTTTTTACATCTGCTACCAATCCCATCATGGCTGCAGACTCATGAATCAAGGACAGTTTTCAGTCTGTGGAGGACCATGATTTATAAATGGGCAACAGTCTATACTGAGGTTGACCTCAGAGGGACCGTTCAGGACAGTTAAGGTGTTTTAATTGATATAATTCACTTCATTTTAATTCAATCTAATAAGATAATACTTGATGACCTTGCAAGAAGTGAGATGTCACAGCTTTGGCACCGTCTTGGACTACCTGGGCTATATTTAAAGCGACTACACAGTTTGGTTGAGTTTGATATGGAAGGTCTTTTGGAAGGTCTCCATGATTTTGCAAAGCTTTTGTAATGTCTGAAGGACATTTACTAGGACAACGTGACACTTCTGAGGCCCAGTTTTGGTGCTGAGTGCAGCAGAATAATTTGCTGCCCAAAAGTTTTTAATGGAGCTGTAATCAGCTGCAGGATCAGCAGAACTTCCGAGACCTTGTTGTTGTAATTGAAGCAGGTTTGTAGGAAAATGCTTTAAAAAAAAAAAAACAATCTGTAGTTACTTCAAGAAACAACTTAACTATTTATTTTTGTAAAGTAAATATGACTTTAAATTACCAGTGAAAGACATCATTTAGACATCCAGATTAGGTTATGGTCGTCAAAATGTTGAGAAAAACATCAATTTTTTGCTAAATATAGGGCGTGTCCTTGGCCTTTGGATGATTACAATCCATTTGACACTGTGACTGTCTCCTTGACAGCTGTAGACCTTCAACCCAGCCTACATGTGTGGAGGCTTCAACTCCAGGTGAGCGTCAGACAGACTAGAGGACAGGGCAGTAAGTACGTCTACTGCTGACAAGATGACTGACACCATTGTCAAATGGACTCTAAGGTCTGTCCACTGATGAACACAGTATTGAAGAAAGTTGAAACAGGATTTTTAGACGGGTTTGAGTTGAACTTATGTATGATTCATCATGACAAATGATCACCCACACCGGCTCTGAAGTCTCCTGAGTATCCGGGTTGGCTTGGTACTGATACTTATTTTGACCCTACCTTCCTCCTAGCTGCAGTTTCTCAGGACACACTGTCCCTTAACAGCATGTGCTGCATAGTAAAGGTGAGCAATTAGGCTTTCATGAAATTTTGACAAATACTGGACCAATACCAGTTCTTAGCATCAGTCAAGGAAAGAAGGAAAGCAAACTCATCGTGGTCCACTCCACTGCACACAACCAAATATCACCTCTGCATTTACAGTGGGCAGCTTCCTGTGCCGTCGAGCAGTGAGTGCGGACGGTGCTATGCTCAGTGATAATCTGGTAGCTGGTGGATTTGAACCTGGAACCCTTGGAACCCAACTCTGTTTCCTAGAACATTATAGTAGACATGTTAAATACTGCAGTAATTGCCATTGCATCATGTGGCACAATGTTGTCAATTTCTGCAATGTTACAAAACTGACACATTCTTGCTTGTTAGAGTGAGTTGATGCCATTATGATCTGGAAACCTCTAATTCTGGAGCTCACCAAAATGTTTTGTTCCCTGACATTTCAACAATACAGGATTCCATTATCTGAAGAGGAAAAATAAGCAACACAATTTTAAAACAAATATGTCATCAGTCTGTAGTCGTTTTGGGGACAAAGCAGAGGACAACAGTCACAATAATGAAAGTTCTTCTAAAATCTAATTTTATATTTATATATATATATATATATATATATATATATATATATATATATATATATTCTCCCCCTGGCATTTTCTTAAGTATAAGTCCCTTCACAGCGAGCACCAGAGCAGAGAGGGTGAGTGGGGGAGAAAGGTGAAGGCCTACATCAGTGTAGGATGGAGGGGGGGTCACATCTGCTGTATTTTCAATAGTGCTTAGGCTAACCCCGCCCCAACACACACACACACACACACACACACACAGGTAAGGGTTTTCTATGAAGAGGTGTTTTATCTGTATGGCTTTTCTTTCTCTTATTCATTCATTAGTGTCTCCCATGATATCAGGGCTAACTGCTGCACCTGCATGGAACCCTTTTATAACTGGCGACTGAGCATTTACTGTTCTATTTTGGGTTCTGCACCAAGATCCCTACTGCATCAACACAACCGAGGTGGCGATTCAGTCATTTGTCGTCATCTGATGTCACTTGGATATTTAGGGCAGAGGAAAGTTCCGCTTGTGTTGGCGCAGTCTATTTTAGAGCATACAGAGTGCACATTAAAACATTTTGGTACGACAGAATAGGCAGGCATTTTTTCTCAACTCACTGATGGATATTAGTTCAGCCCTCGCTGTAACCGGTAGAGACATGAGAGCAGCTAATGGTTTTGCCCAAGCTTGCCCAAGCTTTAGCAAAACTCAAGCTAAAAAACGTCTTGCATTGTGGACTGTATTCAAAGGAAAGGTTCAGAGAAATCTTGATTTTGTCAGCCATAATTGGACCTCAAAATGGACATGAGGGCCAGATTGCATAAAAATCTAAAGTTTTACCCTCCTCTACTTTAGCTTAGACAGTTATAGGTGTCAGACATGTCCGTTTTTGACAAATGTCTGCATTTTGTCCAATTGCAGCAGATGAAGGGTTTTCAAAAACTGCTGTGTTAAAGCAAACATCACTGCTGCCGATGTTCCAGCTGGTGCACTTTACTGTTGCCTTTTTTTATATCTGCATAGAATGGAAAAGGTGATTTTGTTTGAGCATTATTCACTTTGTATCTCAAAAAAGCAAATCTGAGCATCTGCCCCTTTTCCACTTCTGAAGGCTTCTTCTTGGCCTTCTTTTGTCGTTTCTTTTATCCAAGGGTGCAGTTCTAGTTATAGGTTTCAGACATGTCAGGTTTTGACGTACATTTTATCCAATTGCACCTGAGCATCAGATCATATTGTATGAGAACACAAATGGACTCATAAAGTCTGAGCAGCAGCCATGATTGGATGTCATTGTTGAACAAAAGCAGAAGAGGCTCAAAGGATGGAGCTCATAGAGCAAACTTGGGTTGGACATTTTTATCAGCAGTTGATGTTACGACAAAAGATCTTCATAAACTGCTGTGTTACTGATACAATACATTACGATGGTCACTGTGTGTACTTTTGCTGGTTGAGGGTCGTGTTGAAGTTTGGTAATTGGATGAGATTAACGCCTGTCGTTTGTGTGATTCTATATTAAGTATAGGAGGTGTATTGGAGATCAGGAGAGAAACAAACAAACAAGACAATCTCACACTGTACCCACTACTGTTGGACGGATATGTTGTTTGCAAATCATTGCACTTGTGAAAAGGGAAGAAAAATAAGTCTTTTCTTGGTGGCTAACTTATTATAGCTGCTCTGCTTGCTCTTACCGTCACCACCTTCGTCACCATCAGTGTTTACCACCTTAATAAAGCCTCGTCAGAACACATGGTACTGGGCAGAAAAATACAAGAATGAAAGAACGTGGACCTGCTAAAAATACTTCATAAAGCGTGCAGTTTTTCTCACTTTCCCTGTCCCTGTGGGCGTACTGTACTTTCTGCATTTGTCCTCAGAACATTTTAAAAGAAACACTTATACTTGTTTGTGGTTTTTTTTCGTTTGTTTGTTTCTCCATTCAATTCAAGGTAGACATGGAGGCGGGAAGGTGGAGGTGGAGGAGTTTGTGCTCTAACCTAAATAATTACACGCCTGTTCTCCCAGAGTGATTAATTACATCTGCAGAAGACGGGATTTCCTATTTTAGAGTCCTCCACATACAAGGGCTGGTGGGTGGAAAGACACGGGGGTGTGGGTGGGGGTGAGGGTGACGCAGTAAAAGACAAAATACCATGAGTCCTCATCAAACATTTTACTTGACAGATTTAGGACTGCCTGTAAAAAAAAAAAATATCCCTGCAGAGTTGCATATTCTCTGCTCACTGGTCATCTTTGTTTGGGAGATTTAAAATAAATCAGATTTTTATATTCCACCTAATTAACTATATTTAAGCATCTTCATAAAAGTCTTTTAAGCCTTGCATGAATCATCTGGGGAGGATTAGCTCACGCTCTGTGGTTACACACCATTTCCTTGTTTTCTTATCTCCATGCTCCAGAGTAGAAAATCCAGTGTGTCTCAGCGTACACGTGCTTTTTAGCTGGGTGGAAATTCCCATATGAGTGACTGTGTGCAGTGTGATTTCCGACTTTGGGGACATGCATCTAAATCTACCATGATGCTGGCGGGAAGAGTTTGTGGAGGAGCCTGAGGCGGGAGATTGTAACTGGTGAGACTTCCTCAGGAATTCTTTATAGACAACCTCCTGTGTTGGCTCTGCAGCACAGTGGACACTACAATATGGTTGGATGAATTGGGCAAGGAATCCAAACATAATATTATAAGACATGGGAAAGGCTTTCAGAATACATTTTCCTGGAATAGAGTGCATATTAAAATTCTCATGTTTATTCTTTGTTATATACCTTTTTACCTAGACAAATACCATTTGCATCATTATTATTATTATTATTATTATTATTACACATTAAGTAAAAAGAAAACTAAAGACCCACAATCTCAACTGGGAAATATATTTTTGTCATTTTTCCGTCCATTGAGGAATAAAAAAAAACATAGGAACAATTGATTTACTTTAGTCATATCTAATGTAACATTTAATAAATTGGTTGGGGAGTCTCTTGTTTAAATATCAGTTAATAATGACACAGCTAGGGGAATAAAAAAATAAAAATAGCTGTAGACATTAAACTACAACACATAATGGGGAAAAAAAAAAAAAAATCCAAGTCAA
>JAFBJS010001973.1:0-13817 GCA_016785265.1 Paraplagusia blochii | reverse complement strand
TCCACAGAGAAATAAAAAAAAACATAGGAACAATTGATTTACTTTAGTCATATTTAATGTAACATTTAATAAATTGGTTGGGGAGTCTCTTGTTTAAATATCAGTTAATAATGACACAGCTAGGGGAATAAAAAAAAAATAAAAATAGCTGTAGACCTTAAACTACAACACATAATGGGAAAAAAAAAAAATAAAAAAATAAATCCAATTCAAGGACTATTTTTAGCTTGGAAACAGCCCTGGTTCTTACTTCTGTCTCCTGACCTTTTATCTCCATCATTGCTTCAGCTCCAGGAGTGGAAAAGTTAGTCATTGTTGCACGGCTGCAATCATTGTGCCTGTAAAGAAATTCATGGACTTTTGTGAAAGACGCACAATATCTGAAACATGTCAAAACTTTTTTTTTTTTTTTTCATTCCTTCGGAGATTGCTAACTTATTTTTGTCCCTGCAGGATTCCACAATCTCCAGATGGGTTCCGATAGGGAAACAATATTCTGTCTTGGACACTAATCGCTGTCCCATTCTGTCATTACTTTACTTAAATTAAAATAAGTTCTTGCGTACTTGCCCCGTGGTGCTTCCTGCTACAGATCCTGCTGTGAAGTTCTCTTTTTCGTGTCGCACAAACGTATCCTGTTGAATCCTCACACCTCAGAGGAAGAGATGACATTTTTATCAAATGCAGCAATTACTGTGAGTTGGAGGTTATTCATGTACAGCAGGAGTGGAGACAGACTGTAATGTCTCTCCAGTGCATTTACACAGGTGATGTAACTGTTGCACAGCGATGGCTAATTCAATACCAAAGAAGTGACTCAGAGCAGAAGTGTGGAATCAAAGCTGGTCTGCCGTCCGTCTGCCCTGGTCAGTGGATGAAGGCTGAGCACTGACACCAAATGAAATAACTTTTCTGGCACTGATGAGTTTCATGTTCTGGTTTTTGAAAGAGAAAGACAATATTTGTTGCATAATTCCTGTATTATTCATTCATTCATTCATTCATCTTCTCCTGCTTGTCCGTTGCAGAGTCAGTAACAGCTGGCACCATCCAAATTCCATTGCACCATATTGTGAGCCTTCCTGTGGGTGGTGAGCCCTCAAGATGTTATGTGGGTTGGGACGCTGCTATGCTCAGAGCCACTCAGCGGCAAAGCCGGCAGCTGGTGGATTCAAACCTGAAGCCCTGTGGACCCAAAGCTGCTTCCTTAACCACTAGGCCACCACTGCCGACTAAATCTTGAATTTTAGTTCATTTTTACTCTTTTTGCCAAGGTAGAGTGTTTTCGCTTCTGTCTTTTTGTGTCTGTGTTATAGTTTCCCTTGTGTTCCATTATTAAAGGTCAGAATAATATAACCCAACCTAATTCCAGCCAATTTTATTCAAACCTAAAGATTTTTTTTGAAAGCCTGCGTTGCCTCCTCAGTCTGCAGGAGCTGAGTTACTTTGATGGCTGTCACAAATTGTTTCCTGTTTGTGTTGCTGCTTTTAAAGCATCTGTGTTATCAAACTGTCACACACCAGCTCCGTTGTGCACAAAGGGATTCATTTGGATGTGGTTTTACTGCCACGTGGACACTCACTGTGAAGCATGTGAATCATTCTGATTATTATCTGTAATCCTGAACTGAAAGGACATAAACTTTTGCGATTACCTGTTGACTATTGCTCTGTGTTGCTGCTCTTTTGTTGGATCCAGAAAGTAAAGTCAGGACAACAGAGAGATCAGAACACTGATTATGTGGTAAAGTTATGTAAACTAACTGGATCAATTGTTAAGAAATAACGTTTCACTTTAGTGTTTAGTGCATTAACCTGGAATTCATAGCGTTGCCAAACACCTCCACCAACAAGTCGTCCAATGAGATGCATCGATAAAAAGACAAAGAATTGAGGATCAGTGCTCTTTCTGTGAGGCAACATTGTTAAAGGAAACAGCAAAATAAAACGACACAAGGACAAAGATGTCGCTTTTTATTTTCTTTTGTTTTTGTCTAAAACAATGTGGTTCTGGCATAAGATTGAGATGACACACTTATATCAGTGGAAGGTGGAGGGCTTGCTCCAGGCGACGGAAACAGATCAAGAAAGTGATATGTACATTTAAAAAAGAAAAGCAACAATAAGTCAGGCATCCAGGCTGTGGGAGGGGAATAACTTGTTTACAGATTGTCCTCAAAGGGTTCTTAGATGCAACAGAAATAGCCCTGCACAAGATACACAAGCAGTGCTGCAAAAATATATTCTTAGAATGAAAACGCAACAGTAATCATTACCAGACATGTACTGTATACGAAATTTCTTCCACAATTTTCCATGTTTGTCTTCCCCTGAGCATCTTGTTTTCAACCTATCAATAGAAAGAAACAACAAACCAAGAGAATAAAACCTAAACACTGACACAAGGCACCATCATTGTGACGTGGTTTCCATTTCCATCACCTTCCCATGATGCATTTTGGTGTGATTGGCCTTGAGATGCCAAGTTTTTTGGTTGCATCTGTAAACTTTGGGTCTGTTTGTTTTGGCTTCCTTCAACCGAAGCAGGTTTAATTCCTCACAGAGGGGAGAAGGTGGAACTGAATGAAGGCTGTTTTGGATCATTGGGCAGACAACGTCTACAGTCTGAAAGACAGAGACGGAGGGTGAGGTGGGGGCCGAGGATACGACTGCCCACACAGACTGGATAAAGGAACCGTGCAAACACACTAGAACCGTCTTCACCACTTTAATTATCAAGTAATTGTGTGTCTGCAACGACAGGGAGCTGAAAGAGAGACAAGGGAAGAGAGACAGTCCTGTGAAAATGTAATTAGCTGCATATCATTTGCCTTCACTCTCTGCTCCTTTAGAATGGACAAGACAGGAGGACAAAAAAAAAACAGACGAGTTTTATTTTCAGATAAAACCAAACACAGTGTCACAGTTTTGTACTTTAGTGACTGGGATCGATATGTAATTACCTCCCAGAGGGACGAACACCTTTTTCATTTTATAACCTTCTTTCTTCATTTCCAGTGAAGCCAGTGGAAGAAACTGTCGGGAACTTTTCTAATTGAAATCCTAAACAATTCATTTACTGTAGTTCCATCTATTGGAGGAGATACAGGTGCACAGAGAAGGACTTGTCTTACAGCTGGGGATGAGGGACGACACCTCGCTTCAGGACTCACCAGTCATTGTGTTTACTCCTACCATTAACTTCTACGCCTGTGCCTTTGTTTGCAGTCAGCTGCTCTGTAAGCCTCGCGTCACTGTCTAAAGTGAACCTGCTCCACCCCAAGGTGTAACTTAACCAAACAAGATAACATTTTTGTCTCATTCTATTTGTTTTTGACTAAGACATAATTTTGAGATGGTCACTGGTTAAGACTAGATCAAGCTGCAGATGAAAAAAAAAAAACAAAACTCAATTCCTAATTCCTGTCTCAAGCCACACACTCTTAGACAAAAACTAGTCCATCCGAAAAGACAAAATACCCCATCATAAACAAAGCGCAGACAGGACTGTCCTCACCTCTACATTGATGAAACCAAACAACTGCAGCAACAGAGAAGAACCAGCTCATCAGGACAGAACTCTGCTGTTCATATACACCTGGAAGAGAAGGGACACAGTTTTGTAGATGAGGATGTCCAATCCTGGCCAGAGAAGATGTTTCGAAAGAGGAGTGAAGGAAGCCATCTACGTCAACCTGAAGAAACCTTCTCTTAACAGAGGAGGACGAAGACACAACCTTTATTCGCCTATAATGTTGTTTTGATCTCTCTTCACAGTTCTCTTTGTTGTTTCTTCACAGTTCTAAATTCTCTTGTGATCAGACCAGGCCTGACCTTAACTACTTGGTGACAGAATGAATAAAACTAATAGATGCAACATGTGAGACCATTAACTCTTACTGTTGCACCAACCTATTAATTCACTATTGACTAAAGAGAACGTGGACCTGTGCTCCAGTGGACTGAACATCTGCCGATAAATGTAAAGGACATTTGTTTGTAAATCGGTGGTGGTTTAGCAGTTATGGAAGCAGCCTTGGGTCTGGAAGACTTCTAATCCACTAGCTGCCAGATTACCACTAAGGTCATCTGGGCATGGCACCGTCTCTACAGAACGTCAAGTGGACTCACCAACCACAGGAAGGCTCACACTGTGGTTCTGTGTGATGTTGGTGACAGTCTTGGAGACAGAGTCCTGCTGCCTCTGCAACCAGTCCATGGATAATTGAGTGAAGATGAATGAATAAAACAATCACAATAAAAAAAGCAAATCCTTTAGATGTTGTGAGAAGTTTGATGTCATACTGTGGAAACGTTAATACTGTTTTGAGTCCAAGTCTTAACTCCTCCCTCTCCGTCTGTCAGCTATAACTCTGGGTTTTGTTCTTCTTTGGTGTCGTAAACACTGTCTCCTCGTCCCCATCACTCTGGATCATCCGTCTTCTGCTGCTACTAAGTTGTAGTATTAGTGGAAAAAATGTTGACTTTATTGCAAATGTTTTTGTTGGGACAGCTGAGGACAGTTTGTCCTGTGTTTGTTTATTGTGGTTTACTGCCAAATCTGTGTAGTCCTGCAGGACGCCTCCCTGGACCCAACTGTTTACAATGAAAATATACAAAATGTAAAAAGCTTTTTTTTCATCAAGCACAAATTAATCTGCATTATCTACTACTGTTTCTTGACATAATAAGACATTCATTCATCTTGGGTCAGTTGGTGGCCGAGTGGTTAAGGAAGTGAACTTGGTTCTCCGAGGTCCCCAGTTCAAATCCCCCTTCTGAGCTGCCCTGAGCAAAGTAACATCTCCACTGATAGCTGCTCACTTTGGTGAAGGGTTAAATGCAGAGGCCAGACATCTGACCATTTCTGCTCTCACAACCCCCTCAGTGATATTGACACCATCTCAACTCTGGCATTAACCAAAGGATACGGCAAATTCAGTGCCGAACACCTGTCCAGGGGTCATTGAATTTTGTCCTTCTTGTTTGAAAACAAACCGCGAGAAACCAAACAGTCACAGCAGCCACTGGACTTGGACGGTGATGACAGAACCGCTCCAGCTCCTTCTCCTTCTCCTTCTCAAGTCTACAGAACAAACAGCTGCTGTGGTTTGATTGTGTGGCATCACCAGGGAGCGAGAGCACCCTCTGTCTAAAGTGTGTCCAAGATGAAATTGTTCTCACTGGGTAAAATGGCAACTGCTTCGCCACCTTGATTGGAGACGGTGTTCAGACCGGACACATCGTACAAAAAAAAGCTGGATTCAAGAAACAGCATTTTTGCTGCTGCAAGACTAGTGGACATAGAAGGAAACTTACTAATTATTCTTACTAATTCCTGAGACGGCTGTGTTTTGACTTCAACTTCTTAACTCTCTCTTGCATTTTGTTACAAGTTACAGCCTAAAAAGGACGAATAGGTATAGTTTATTTGTGGATGGTGCTGCACGTGTGTCCCTTGTGTAAATTTTAGATTTCTGTTCAATTAATTAAGCAAAGTCACATTTAGCAATGGTGCTGGTATAAGCATTTGTTACCTTTGTTAATTTTCTTTTGAAAAGTAGGAAGCTTTAAACAAGAAGACAATATCCTTCAACAAAACTTAATAATAATAATGGTACATCCAAGACAAGTTTGTGTGTTTTTGTGTATTTTACATAAAATCCCAACAGTTTAGAGATAAAGTTGGTGCCGCAGCTGAAGGAGAAAAAGGCAAATAAGGTTAGACCCTGCAGATTTAAACTTAAGTAATTCCAGAGAAACTCCTAACTCAGCATATTCATTTTACTGTTTATGCAGTATTAAAGTCATTATGGTCTGAGTATTTTGGTAAACAAAGAAATCAGGACCTAAATAAACAAACTTTACGATTCCTACACTTTTGTGGAGAGAGAGGAACTTTTCCTGGAGGAAGTTTCCCATGGATGGAAGAAACTGTTCAGAAAAACTTTTGATGTAACAATGATGTGATGACAGCTTCATTATTGTATTGAAGAATTTGATCTATGTAGTTGAGATGTTAGAACTCCATGGACAAAAAAGGTTGAGGGACACTGCTCTATGTTGCGAAGTTTTTACTCAATTGATTCTTCAACCATTTAATAAATAAATCACTTTAATATTATTAAACTTGTCATCACTACTTAACATTAGAGAATGGCGACAGTTAATACAGCAGACACACATTGTACTTAAAACAAAGTTATTCTTTCAGGAGTCGATTTTTGTTTTCACTGATTTTCTTAAATCTTCAGAGGCAGAAGTGATATTAAATATGTCCAGTATGCATGAATCTTTGAAATGATTCCTAACTTTGGAGTCATATAAAGGATTTGTTCAAATAACTTACAATCTGCACATGACAAGAACTCTGTGAAGTAAAGAGTTTTCAGTTCTTTCTCGCTCAGACTCTTCTCTAATATTGGCTTTTGTATTAAGAGGTTGTTATTATTAATAACCAGCAGTGTAAACAAAGCCCTGGTCAATTCCATAATGACTTATGTGAGTCACACTCCTCCTGGACAATGCCAGGGAAGCTGATAGCAAAATGAAACAACATCCAAGTGTCAGTAGTCTGAAGCTTTTTCAGAGTTAGGTTTGCATGAATTGAACCTTATCTCAATTCTGGAAAAGGTTCTGTCAAATAAACCTTTCAGGCAATAAAATGCCAGAGAATAAATTCTGCTGCCCATGAGTTATATTTTTTTTTAACGTCTTTTTTTTTTTTTTTTTCTTTCTTTATGGCATCCTCTATCTCTTGCGGTCACTTATTTGTTCAGCTGCTTGGACACTTTTGGGGTTTTGGACTCAAAAATCTGCAGTACTTGGAGAAAACCTGCGGGCTCAGAGGCAAACTTTACTCATAGAGACCCAAAAGACAGACCCAAAAAGCCAGCCAGACAGTTGTTTTCATAAAATAAAGATACAAAGTGTTCACATGATACTGGTTCATGTAGCCCTGCCACTGTGGCGTGGACTCTGTATGTCATTATTCTCTTTCTAGGCCATGGGCTTGTTTGAGGTTTTAACAGTGCCACAGGGGAGTCCACCAAAGACTGGTTGGCGTCTGATTTTGCAGATATGTAGGCAGTCGGAGACAAACACACAAGTTTGGTTCCAGTTTGAAGCAAGTTTCTCTGTTGGTTCACCTCTGGGGGATAGCCTTAGCCACCAGCCTTCAAATCCACTGACTGATCCAGTGCCCAGACTGTCAGGCCTCGCCCCGCTCTGGTGCAATCCTTCAACTTGTGCTTGCTTCTGTAGCAAAGCCTCCAGTGCTTCAATCTCTTTGTGGACGACAAACTAAAAGGGCCTGTGAAAAAAAAGAGAGAGAAATCCAAGCTTAAGAAAAATGAAAGGACAAAAGTGGATCTGGAACATTGAGAGAAAAAAAAAAAAACATGTTAATGTGGCCAGTGGGAATATGAATGCCAGGTCATCTCAGTCATGGAGGAAGTGAATTTGAAGGGACAATGTGTTGAGTTATTGAATTAATTGACATTTCAGCTTGTTAATTGCCAAAAAATACTATGTCGTCCGTGAGTTGATCTAAGTTTTTGTTTCATCTGTGGTTTCATTGATTGATTTGTATTGTGTGATGTCCTTGACTTTTTTCTCTTCCTGAACATTCTTTAATTACGGTGACAACTTAAATAAAGAAGGAACACTTTCTCCAGTGACTTTTAAATCTATTATCGTCTGCCCTAATTGGTATGACATATAGACTCCAACCCCCTCCCGAGCTCCACCAGGCTCTCCTGCTCCAAATTGAACTTCTTGGTTTCAATTCATTAGTCCTCTCACATAGAAGAATAACTAAATTACATTCTTTTTTTTCTGACTGGGTGTCGGCAAAACTTTGGTTAAAGCCTCAGGCAGTGAGAGATGATCTGTTTGGAATATTCGTACTGCAAATAAAAACATAGCCAGTGTGGACTTGTATCTAGGATTTGTGAGCGTAAACTGGAAGGAAACAAACAGTAGCTTCTTGTAAGAACCATAAGGTGCATTTGGTGTTGGATGTGAGTGAAGGAGCTGCAAGGTCAAGCGTTGCTTGTGACACCTTCTTTATGTCATAACGCCTTGGAGATAAACGGCCTTTTCTAAGGCGACACTAAATCAAGATTTTTTTTTTTTTTTTTCCAGGGCGCTGCTTTACAAATATTTGAACTGTTTTGACATTTGTGCTGAAGATATTTGTGCCTTTGCTTTGATCTCAAACAAAAAGTGTGGACAAAAGTGCAGATGCAAATGCATCCTGACTTTTGGAGGGATTTTATAACTATGAATTATAAATAGGGTGTTTTTCATACTGTCTCATTAACTAGGCTGATTTTTTTTTTTTTACTCTTCTCAGCTCATTGATGTCCAACGTCACCCAAAGCTAAACTGTGGAGTCGTGTGACCACAAAATATGTCTTTTGTTCAATCTCAGATGGACTCTGCCTGAGGATAATGGATGGTACTGTTCAGTTTCTGGGTTAAGTGACTATTATGTTGATGGTTCCTAATAATGAATAAGTGAATGACCTAGAGATCTTGATACAGTAATGAAGTGACAGTTAGTGTGAGTTCATTACACACAGTCTGATACCATGGAATCATGTTGTGCCTACAGCCCATAGCTCTGGCCTTCAGCCGGATGACTGGAACTGACCAGGTCGTGGGTCAGTGCTTTTGTTCCTCTGCTCAGGGGAAGCTAATAAGTCAAAGCCATGTCTTTGCTGCTACAGTTTCAACAGACTTATCGCACTGTTATCAATCCCATTTCAATAAAACCCTGCAGTTCAGTTTACATGTTAAAAGTTGACATTTTTAAATCATTATCTCCCTTCTGTCAGCTCTAACTGAGCTTTGAGGGAAAAAAAATAAAGAAAGAAAGAAAATAAAAACAGCAGCTCACTCTTACGCACATAACATCTTGTCCTGACAAAAAATTACAGCATGTCAATGAAGGTTTTAAGTCACCCAGGTCATGTGCAAAGGGTTTTGTGAGGCAACTGGGCATCTAGATTTTGGAAAATGTTTCTCCTCTCATCCAAGAGGCTTCTTCAATCCTAACTGTTAGTGGGGAGTAACACCAAGCAACGGTTCTATCCTGTGAGTGAGAAGGAAGGGGTTCCTCCTGTTGGGTGGACCTGGGGTTACCTGTGAAATGTGATACCGGTCGTTTGGTTGGTATTGATGGATGTCCACAAAATTGAACGTACAGTTGCCTGCCTATCTACCGATCTACAGATCTAACTATCTCATTCTTATTTTGAGCCACACTTCATCCTAGTATTGATCCTAAACTAAAGGCAAACTTTATTTTCCCTCAGGGCAGCAGTGGGAGGGCAACAACCAGAGCTTCTTCTAACCATTATTTATAAGACAAGATTAGAAATATGAACTCATTTATATTAGTCACTCATCTTCTTTTACAGACTGCTGTCAACTTCGACTTCAGGATCAAACCCCACTATTCTTAATAACTGCCAGAAAACAATCTATGTGTTTGTTCAATATATATTAAGATTAATGTTGTTCTCTGATATTTTGCAATGAAGATAAAACAGAGCCACATTCATTGCCATCACTTTCATTATTGTTGCATTAAATATGGCAGCTCTAGGCCCCGGACTAATTTGGCAGCAGACTGGTGGAGTGACACCAACACAGAGAGAGGAAAGAAAAAGAAAATCAACTATTTTCCTTTCTCACACTATTCATCCTAAGTTGTCTCATTATCTTTCATTGTGACAAACCAAACAAGGACATCCAGGGTTTAGGCCATTGTTTATGTAAAGCAATTTCTGCAGCACATTTCCTGTAATTCTACACTGCATCTTGCTATCAACAGAGACTGTGTGCCAGTGCTATTGTACTGTCCACCAGAAATTGTTTTCTAATTCCATATTATCAGCATTTTGAATGGATCCTGCCCTCAGAGACCTGTTTCCAGACCTGCCGGAGACCCGCAGACTTATGACGGAAATTGCTCGCAGCACCGTTTGGCCCCTGGACGCACACAAACCAAATGAGAGCTCAGGAGTTAATCACCACACAATGTGTGTCAGCGTCTGCTGACCAAAGAGTTTGCTTTCTATTAAGGAAGTCAGATTTTTTTTTTTTTTTTTTTTCAACCTCTACTCGCTTTGCATGTTAATTTGTCAGAACTGTACGATTTAAGGCATTGTGTCAAGTGGGTTAAGTAGTTTGGCAGGTGTTTTAACAACTATGTTGTACATGCTCTGTAGATGGGATTTGTAAGACTGACAGGAGAATGACTTAGCACTTTTTCTGAAATTACTTTCAGAGATATATTAACTGTTTAACCATGGACATTGACAGACTTATTCTGGAAATCTGTCTGTTTCCTATTTCCATAATAAAGTACAATACGTATGTCAATATAATCCATATTACAATATATATATATATATATATATATATATTTGTAATTTGTCTGGTTTTACTCCAGTTATACTTGCCTAGTGGTTGGTCCCCCGATTCGAATCCCCCTACTGCCAAGTTACCCCTGAGGTTCCCTGAGCATGTCCACCCCCCACACTACTCCCCGGTCACTGGCTCAGCAGCCCCTGCTCACTGATGTGATGGGTTAAATGTGGAGCCCTAATTTCCCAAAGGATACTTGCTAGGGATTAATACTTTGACAAACAGGTAGTTAGATGGACCTACACCGAGGTTTTAAATATAGTGTGTATTGATGAATTATCCCGTTTATTGTCTTGGTGAAATACTGGTAGCTCACCAAGATACCAGTACTACCCTGTCTGTTCTTGGTACCACACTGTAGAACTGGTACTACACCAAGGTATTAGGATAACAGGTTGTGTTCCTGGAAAAATACTGGTAGCTCACCAAGATACCAGTACTACTCTGTCTGTTCTTGGTACCACACTATAGAACTGGTACTACATCCAGGTATTCGGAATACAGGTTGCGTTCCTAGAAAAATACTGGTAGCGCACCAAGATACCAGTACTACCCTGTCTGTTCTTGGTACCACACTGTAGAACTGGTACTACACCAAGGTATTAGGATAACAGGTTGTGTTCCTGGAAAAATACTGGTAGCTCACCAAGATACCAGTACTACCCTGTGTGTTCTTGGCACCACACTATAGAACTGGTACTACATCCAGGTATTCGGAATACAGGTTGCGTTCCTAGAAAAATACTGGAAGCTCACCAAGATACCAGTACTATACTGTCTGTTCTTGGCACCACACTATAGAACTGGTACTACACCAAGGTATTAGGAATACAGGTTGTGTTCCTAGAAAGATACTAGTAGCTCACCAAGATACCAGTACTATACTGTCTGTTCTTGGTACCACACTGTAGAACTGGTACTACACCAAGGTATTAGGAATACAGGTTGTGTTCCTAGAAAAATACTGGAAGCTCACCAAGAGACCAGTACTACTCTGTCTGTTCTTGGTACCACACTATAGAACTGGTACTACATCCAGGTATTCGGAATACAGGTTGTGTTCCTGGAAAAATACTGGTAGCGCACCAAGATACCAGTACTACCCTGTCTGTTCTTGGTACCGCACTGTAGAACTGGTACTACACCAAGGTATTAGGAATACAGGTTGTGTTCCTAGAAAAAAATACTGGTAGCGCACCAAGGTACCAGTACTACACTACCTGTTCCTGGTACCACACTGAAGTACTAGTGCTACACCGAGGTATTGGTAATAAATTGTGTGTTCCTAGTAATACACTGTAAAGGTATTACATTGGTAATCTGGTCTGTCCCTGGAACTAAACTGAGGTACTGATACAACAACAAGTTACTGGTACCACACTTAAATATCAGTACAGCCCAGTGGTACCTGTACTCCATTGGGTGTTCCTGTTGCTACAAGGTGTAGCGGCACCATACAAGGTACTGGTACCACAATAAAATACTGGTACTGACACAAAGTACTGGTGCTACAGCGTGTGTTCTGGTACTATACTGAGGTAGTAGTACCTTGCTAAGTTACTGCTACCACAATAAAATGCTGGTACTCCATCAAGGTACACTATACTACAGTGTATATTCTTAGCACTACATGGAGGAAGTTGTACAACACCAAGGAACCTGTACCACAATGTAAAACTGGTACTCCAACGAGATACTGGCACAACACTATAATACTTGTACTGCACCAAGGCACAGGTACTACAGTGTGTGTTACTGGTACTACATCAAGGTACTGATACTACATTAAAAAAAAAAAAAATAATTATAATAATTCTATACCGGGGTATTGGTATCACAGAGTGTGTTCCTGTAACTACCAAAAATAAGGTATCATACTGGCAACTGGTACCATGCTGAGCTATAGTACCACATTGAAATACAGGTACCACATTCGGGTACCGGAAACACACTGCATGTTTGTCTGTCTGGTACAACACGGGAGTACTGGTACTGCACCAAGGTATTGGGAATATGGTGTGTGATCCTGGTGTGTTACTGGTACTGGTGCTACAATGCCTGTTCCCGGTTTCGCACCAAATTGGTATAATACCAAAGTAATGGTACCACAGTAGTATACCGTTACCTCACTGCCTGTTTCTGATACTAAACTCAGTTACTGGTACCACAATGAAAAACTGGTAGTGTATCGGTACTACACAGCCTATTCCTGTGACCACACTGAGGTAATGGTTTGACGCTGAAGTATTGGTACCACAGTGATATACTGGCACTGCACGGAAGTACTGGTATCACACATTGTGTTTCAAATACTGCACTGAGGTATTGGCAAAAGTGTGTGTTCATGGTACCACACAGAAGTTCTGCATATTTTTTTGAAGCTGAAATTTCCGAGGGATTCTTACACATGCAGAGGTTGAGTTTTGTGAAATACGGATAATATTAGGACACCGTCCAAACATGAGACGCGTGGAGGATTAGAGAACAGAGGTGAACAAACAGTGTGTTGGTTGCTGACATCCTCCGGCTCACTGAGCTAATCCTGACAAATCTGCTCAGAGCTGCTGTTTTCACCACAGACTCAAACCTTCTGTCGTCACTGCAGCTCCGTTGTCTGTACAATGAGCTGGAGGACACTGACAGAACGAATGTCACCATCCTTCACCCTCCCGGTCCACACTCCTACTCCTAACACTGAAACATCCGGCTGTCCTTGAACACACCATTCAAATTCTTTTCAAAATCCTCATTTTTTTTTTTTTTTTTTTTTGTCCTCTACCCAAAGCAGAAGTTGGTTCCGAGACCATGCTGGATCAACATGTCCTCTCAGAGTTCTGCTGTTATTTTTGTTCAGCACCTGCTCCTGAGACTGAAGACATCAATCTAGGTGCCACGTGTCCTCCGACAGATCCATAAGGGACGACGACATGGGAAAACTCTTCCCGACCTTTCCCCGTAGCCGCCCGTCACTCGGACGGCTGAACGTGCCACAGCAGAGACGATGACCTGCTGTCAGGCCTGTCAATCCACACCGTCCAGGGGTGGATGTTAGTCAACCTGCGTCTCCCGTGACTCTCCGCTCACAGTTTTCCAGAAGTTGATTTTTTTCTGCTGTGATGTAACCGATGGTGTCGAGTTTGTCTCACAGCAGAACAATAATATAGGGAAAAAAAACAAAAAAAAAACAAAAAAACTCATTGATGATGTATTATTCAGGAAGTCTTCAGCAGGAGGCTCGTGACCACTATGTGGTCCACAGAAGTATATCATGAAGGTCATGGAATAACAATTTTTAAAGATTTAGGTCAAACTCCTTTTTTTTTTTTTTTTTTTTACTGTTCATTCATGCAAGGCATCCGTTGCCTCAGAAAAAGTGGTCT
>JAFBJS010001972.1:151091-165665 GCA_016785265.1 Paraplagusia blochii | reverse complement strand
GTGTGAAAAGGTCAGTTGCGAGGGAGAGAGGTGTGAAGTCAGAGGTGAGTGTAGTAATAGAATAGTAATTATAATAGAATATAATTAATATGATGCAATATAAAATGAATTATATATAGAATATAATGACATGTTAGTGCCGATTGTGTTGCTGTTTTGTATTTTTGAATATTTATTTTACTAGAAATAATGTCTTTCTTTCACATTCTGGTTTTTACCAAACAGTAAATAATATAATGGCATATATTGTAGTACGGGAGAGACCAATGTTTTTATTTGGTGGTGCACAGTGCAAAAACTGAGAACAGCTGCTCTAAAAAGTTTTGCTACTATAAAGATATAGATAAACGGTACTGCTAGTATCTTTTAGTATCTTGTAGTATGTACACTAATAACAGCTTAGGAATTACTCTGTTAATATCCTACAATGTCTGTTTTGTTAGCTTTGGAGCTGAGGTGTGTTTAATTTCTTTATGGCACAGATGTAAACCCACGGTTTCCAATGCTGCTATCGCTGCTCTTTGCCCCGTGTTCATCAGATAAGACTATGGTCTCCTTTATGACACGAGAATAATGATGGGTATGTGTGAGAGAGAAGAGAGACAGAGACAAACAGAGGGACGGGCAGCAGGGAGGAGGACGAGAGGGAGAGTACAACTAGGACTGAAACAGGACGCAGAACACTGCTGACTTTCACAGGGGTCTCCTCCACCTTTTCCATCACATCTGGTGAGTTTCTGTGCGTGTGTGTGTTTTGACGCTCATTGTCTGGTAGAAATATAGACCCAGGGACTCTGTTGACTGGACAAACAGTATCTGATGGCTCTGAGATCCTAGCAGCTGTGGCTACGATTACAGCAGCTGTCACACACTGTATGTGTTCAGAGCGAGAAAAGAACTGTTTCAGTGACAGCAGAAGGGACAAAAGTTTCTCAACTTTTGTTGTGATTCAGCTGAAGTAAGTGAATTACCACTGTTATGGTCTGTGATAATAATAATAGTGTCGTCAGTAAAGATGTGCAACATAAAGAATTCAGCTCCAACTACATATATTATGTTGTTGTTACCAGTAGAGAAGGAAAATATCATCACACATACATAACCTTATTGATATTATTATCTGTGTTCTGTTCCATTATATGTATTGACTGTGTGGGTCATTCTGTCTTCCTCCTTCATGTATATTCATTGTTATCACCTGGACTGTGGGTGTGGTTCAGCAGTGTGTCTCTAATCGTTCGATCAAAACATGTTCGTCGTGATGGATTACAGGACAAAGTCCCCAGTATGATGTTGAATGCCGATGTGAAGTAGTAAATGATTGGGCCATGGAGGTACCAGGTGCAGTACTCCAGTCTGTCCAATAGATAGAGCAAGAGATCTCTGTGACAACCACCGTTTCTTGGCGTGTGTATGCGTCCATATACTGCAGTTGTCAGGACGACTATTGGTATTTCTTCCTTGTGGGGACATTTCCGGTTCGTCACAGGGCTGGGTGAGTCATGTTAGCCTGGTAAGGGTGAAGATAAAGATTGACCATAAATGATGATCTCACAACACTAAATTATCTTAATCCATCATGGCTGGTCTCACGACTGTCCTGTAAACCTGTCCCTTCACTTAGCTGACTCTCTTCTATCACAGATCACTCCTGACTCTTTTCTCCAGTTGTTCCATCCTGACTCCACTCTATTCTTCTCCTCTCTTCCACAGTCTCCACTGCTCTGAACTGTTGATCCTCAGTATTTAAACTTCTTCTTCATCTCTGTTACCTGTCACCTCACCATTCCACTAATATCCCTTTCATTCACACACTTGCCGGATTTAGAGAATTAATGAAGTCTGCGTGAAAATGTTCAACTCATGGAAACCAGACTGTTTACATGTATAATCCAGGAACTAACTGACATAAAAATCTACTTTCTTATGTGAAAGTAGTTGACTAGTTAATAGTAGTTAATGTCAAAGTCATTTTTAAAATTATTGCAACAATTATTGGGATTGGGAGACATTTATATAAGGCGGTAATATTAGCAGTGTCTTCTTTTCGTTTAAGCTTGTCCCTTTTTCAGGTGTTGTCACAGCGAGTCAACATTTTCCATCTCCGCCTGTCCTCTGTATCTTCTAATCTGACTCCAACGCTCACTGCATCCATCAATCTCCTCTTTGTCTCCTACCTGGTTGCTCTATCTCTAGATCATTCTACCAATGTATCCACTGTCCCTCCTCTGAACATGTCCAAACCATCTCAATCTGTCCTCTCCAGCTTTTTCTCCAAACCTTCCTGTCTGTGTTGTCCCTCCACTGAACTCATTCCTGAACCTGTCCATCCTTGTTACCCCTGAGCAGCTACAGTTGAGTAATATATAGTGAAGCAAAAATGTGACACAAGGGAGGCTCTATCCCGTTTTACTGCAGACATACAAACAGACCTACAACCATCACAACCCGACTATTAACATCGCTTGTGAAACATTGGCTGACGTGTATAAACTATTTACTGGCCAAAAACATGCTCATCCTTTGAGTAAAAAGGGGAACAAGAGTTCAGCCAAAATAAGGTTGTTGCCAAATGTTTTCTCAAAAAAAAAAAAAAAAGTCAAACAATCAAACAAAACCCCTAAACTGACAAAATGTGGGAAAAATAGCAAACAAGTTACACACACAATTAACTCTTCTTGATTATCAACCTATTAACTACTTAACTGAAACATCTGCTGCTTCTGTTCTGTATCATTTATCATTGTTTTGTCGTCGTGTTGTTAACAGTCTTGGAGTGTTAGTTTTAAGGCCCTCTCAACATGACCTGCCTCACTTTACAGCAATTGTACAAACGAGTTTTCTCATTATTTTTACTTGAGTTGAGCGAATACTTCGTCTAAATATTTCAAGGACAGCCTGTTGACGATATAAACACATTATTATTTGTTAAAAAATATATAAACCAACACAGACTTTGTGTCATATTTTGGTGAGCACAATGCCGAGGGAATAAAACTGTGAAATGATAAGACAATGGGCGGGGTCGCCGGGTGTATTTTTCTGCGTGTTTACACCTCCCACTTTACGCGGCTTTGACGTTACTGCGTCCAATCAGAGAAGAGTAAAGGCGACACTTCAGTCTGTGATTGGTCTACAGTTTCCCAGGCTCCGCCTCCGTCTCCCTTCCCTGCAGAGGAGTTGGTGAGAGTTTAGTGTTAGGTTTTCTTAGCTACATTTACTCAGTTACAGAAGTGGAGGAGACAGCGAGACAGACTGTCTGTGCCGCTCAGACTGCGTGTCCGTGCGCGTGTCAGGTGTTCGACTTCTTTGTGTTCGGAAAAAGACGATTCTGGGACAGGTGGACATTGGAACAGGACGAAATGTGGTCTGTACGACCACTCGGAGAGCAGGTCAGTGTGTTATGTCTTCCTCTGCTCTTCTTCTGTGTCTGGTTTATTTGTGGCTGTAAACTCTCCCTCTCTGTCTCACTCTGTATGAAGAAGCGAGCGAGAAAGACGTTGAGGGTTAAAAACGTTATCTCGTTGACATTCCCAGTTTTAGGAGACAAATACAACAGTTTATGGACAATACATATACAGGACACCACTGTCTCTAAGGAATAAATAGAGCAGACTATCGTCGAACTACAGAAATAATACGTATTTACCGGCCCTTTACTTTTATGTTATGCGTTTGTTTTCACTCAGTGTTGTTCGAACTTTTTAACAATGGAGGCAGTTTTTACTGCCCACATTCCTCAGTGCATTTTTGACCATATTGGCTTAGTTAGGAAGTAGTCATATTTTCCTTACAACTGATCCAACTACATGGAGTCATGAGTTTCTGCACACAATTGCTACAAACCTTGGAATTGTTGTCAAAACTGAAGTACCTTTCGGTAAATGTCATTGGACAGTTTGAGTTACGCCTGAAAGATTTAACAATATACATGAGGACAAATAGTAATTACCTAAAATGCAAGGTTAAAAGGAAAAAAATATCGAAGGTACTGGATGGCGTTGCTCCCAGATGTCTCTGTTATTGCTTTGGAATTTCAAGGTTCACTTCCTGGGCCAGAACAAGTCCCAGTTAAGTGGTTGGTGCATTCCAGTTGGCTAACCACCTGCATGATGGTTGATGAAACTGCAGAGAGTGATTAACACTGTGCATTAGATCACTGGCTGTCCTCTGACTCCCCGGACCACCGTCTACCACTCCCGCTGCCTCAACAGAGCAAGGAACATCACCAAGGATTGTACCCACCCTAACTTCCACCTCTTAAACCTGCTGCTCTCTGGCAGGCGCTACAGGGCCATACCTGCCAGAACCAACAGACTCAGAGACAGCTTCTTTCCACGGTTTAACACATGGTTAATTTCAAATATATACATCACAGCATATTTCATTACATCCAGTCTGTATACACTGTAAATTCTATTTTGCACCTACCTCCACTACCTCTTTTTTAACTTGTGTATCTGTCTGGCACATATTCTTTTTTTTTCACTGCAATGTATTGTCGTAGGAGTACTATTTTTAAGTGTATGTTTACTTTTAACTGTCCACTTTTAACTTATTATTCATGCGTGCACCTTATTCATTATACTTGTATAATGACAATAAAGGCTTCCTCCACCTATACCTATACTATGAGGGGCTGGTAGGGTGTAGAGATTTGGGTGACAGTCCTGGAGACTGTTAACCCAGTAAAAGACAATCAGATGAAAATGGATGGATGGAAGTATTGGAAGTATCGGAGTGAAAAATGTGCAGAAATTCTATCAATACCCAAAGAACAGCACCTATTTAAAACATGGAAATGTAGAAGGAAAACAATAAGAGACTTATCTAATGTCTCAATAAAGAGACGTCAGAGAGTCAAAGTAGTCCTAGGGTACAAAATAAATCAACACTTAGATGTTTCAGACCATGAACAGTACAGAAAAATGATTAAAAAGACTTGTATATGTCCAGGAAGAAGTCTGCTAGGATAAAGATGACACCGATAAGAATTCCAACCTTTGGTCACAGTGTCTGGGAAAGGAAAACAGAAGCATGGAAGCTGAAGAAGACATGACCCCTTTGATCAGATACGCCTTTAAGAAGATACTCCAGGGCAGTCACAGCAGGGAACCATAGCAAAGGAAAATGAACTAATGTGAAGCAGCTTTAAGAAATTCACAGAAAAACTCAAGGAGTCCGTTGTAGATAATCAAGCCTTACTCTCTATTTCATGACTCTTCTAGAAAAAAAACAAATGTACAACATCTGGGAAGTGAATCAAAAAAAAAACACAGAACTAATAACTGAGAATGTATCTCTATAAGCCCTGATAAAGTTAGGTTGTAGCCTCCATCCATTCCTCCTGTTTGATTTTCATTATCAGGTTACGAGGCCATCAGGCAGAGCAAGGACACCCAAGTCACACCACACCTTACAAACTTCCAGGAAAAAAACATTTAAGGGAGAAAAGAAGGGAAGAAGCCTCAGGGTGAAAGACAGAAGAGGAGATCCTTACCCAGGACAGGCATGCTAGCAGTAGCATAAACAATACACATGTACAATATTATTTACATTTTTTTTACATTTATAAAAGAAGGAAAGAACAAACAAATGAACCAACAAGGCTGGGTTCTAAAAAAAACAAGTGAGGTAGATTTAGTCTGTTAACCATCCACACAAGCAAGACCCGGACAATAACGAGACACATGAGCAAAACCTGCCTTTCTTCATTGAGTTGCTTGTCTGTTGTTGGGTGGCGGGGGCGCCTGGCACCACCCAAATCACATTGCACCATATTGTGAGCCTTCCTGTGGGCGCTGAGCCCATTAAAAATTATGTGGGTCGGGACAGTGCTATGTCCCAGTGCTAGAGCACCTCAGTGGCAACCTGTGGATTTGAACCTGAAGCCCTGTGGACCCAAGTCTGTTTCCTAAGTCTGTTGCCCTTCTTGTAGTTACAAAAATCAACCATTGTAATAGTTTTTGGTCACACCAAGTCTTAAAAATGGCCACCAGACCAGACAAAGCAGTGAAGAGTATTGTAGAGAAAATATTCCTGAATATATATTTTTTGCAGATTTAAATATTGTAAGTTTTGATGATTAAATCCTATAAACGTTTGTGTTACCTGTTCTTTTGGACTGTATAAGGTATGAGTGTGTCTAGGCTAGTGTGTGTGTGCTGGCTGTTCACCAGGCTTCTTTACACGCTGTTGCCAAAATATGTTGCCTCACCTGGAATACCGTGGGGAAATCTGGATATATTTTGTTCCCTTTCTCCATTCCCATCTCTCAGTTGCATTTCTTCTCCTCTTGTGCTCTGTGTTAGATTTTTTTAATCTAATACAGTAAGACCTACATTGACATGTACAAAATCTAGTTCTCCTCCTATCTCTTACAAACATCGGCCCCAAAAGGTGTTTGTATCAAACCCCATTCAAGCTGATATAAGGTGTGAATAATACAGAAAAAAATCAATTTAGTCCAGTAAGTTTAACTACTGCAGTATAGTGAATATTTGCAACTTTTATATGAATTGACACAAATTTATTCTTGTAGTTGAAATATGATAATTCATATATTGGAATTTGTAGCTCTTGAATTATAATTTATACTCTCAATTGTGCAGCGCAGCATCAGTGACTGTATCAATGATCTATAGCAGGGGGTCACAGAGGGCCACAATTAAAAACTGGCATGAAGTCATGGGCCAGGCTGAATATTTATTAAAAAAACAAAAATATTGTAAATATTTCCCCATCTCCAGATATTTAATACAAGGGAGGTGCTAAAGACTCTTGGGGATCCTGGCAAGATATCACTGGGTGCCCAACTCTATCAGTACCTGCAGCAAATAAAATTTTGCCCGGGCCCCCTAGTGGCCGCAGCCTTAAGCAACTGCCTTGGTTGCCTGTCTTCAAGTCCCGCCTCTGAATAAAAGTTGATTTTTGGGAGCATTGAATCTGAAACAGCCGCTTAATATTATCAACACATGAGAAATTAAATCTGAAATAAAACACACTTCAGTGGCTTTTGACTTTATCTGCAGCCTTTTCAAATCCTTTTAATGTTTGAGCTATAACACAGACCATGCATTGCTAATACTACAAATCTTGCCAGTATACAAGGCCTATATACTGGTGGGCCAAATATAATTACACTGCGAGTCGGATTTGGCACCCGGGCCTGAGTTTGACAGCTGTGATCCATAGCATAGTTTAGCCAATTTTGCCAGCAGCAGAATATTTAAGAAACACATTTCTTTAATAGGGGACGGGCCTTGAGATGAGGACAAAATAGATATTAGCCATCAACAAAATATTAATTCGTCCTTCCATCCATCCTTGTTCTCTACTGGATCAAAGGGACAACAGTCTCAACGCCATCCAAATCTAACTGCACCTTAGCAGGCCGTCCTCAGGAACGTCCAGAGGATGGTGAGCCTCACTGGAACCTGCTAACTATATTAGGCAGGATTCTATCTCACCCATATGGAGTTTGACACCGAAGACAGAGCTTCTGGGCCAAAGATCCACCCTTACATTAGGGAAGAGAAAATTAGCAATAAAGATACCTAAACATTAGCACCAAACAATCCAAAAAGATGAATACAAATCTGATCATCATATTGTTTTTGGCCATGTGGTTAAAAGTAATAAATACCAAACAATTAAACTAAGCTACATCAGACCTCTGGTTCTACCACAACTGAATAAACCCCCTCCCTGGACCTTTTGGCTACTGAATAAATAGTCTTCAAACAGTTGGGTTGTTTGTACTCCGTGTTTGTCTTTTCTTCAGTCACTGGGATGGACACCAGTCATAGTTTGCTAAGATTTTCCATTCTGAAACTTGGCAGTCCAATCCAGCTGAGTCAGGCCTGGCTAACATACTAAGAGAACGGTTGTGTGACTCTGTCAGTACAAGAATGCCTTGTTTTATTCCACTCTATGGATGATGACTACTGTTTCTCTGTGTCTGTGTCTTCTCTGTCCTCTGTCTTGCTTCTCTCGGTCCATCCTGATTTGACCATCCATGGTGTGAAGGATTAGATAATAGGCAGCTTTAGTGTGGGCAGAGAGGGAGAGGTGTCGGAGTCCTCCCTCACTCCCTCCCTCCCTCCATCAACTCTGCCTTCTCTCTTTGTACCATCTGCACCACCGGGAGCTTGGCACCACAAGATTCGTGAAAGCTTTAAGTCCTTGTTATGCTACTGTTTAAGGAAGTGTGAGAGTGTGTATAGGCTTCGTCAGTGTGGTTGTCCTCTGTGTAAAGACAGTCTTCACGTGCTGCGTTGCTTGTGTATAAACTGATTTAAATCAGTGACTTTGTAAATGTCAATCCTGTGGTCGCACTTCCATAAATAGAGATGAAGTGTCTCATAAATGAGTTTTGCTGAAAACACAGTGACACTGATGCTCAGTCTGCCTCCAGTGTGTCCTTATCGTTTGACACTTGGAATGGAAACAGTTTCCAACCAAGGACGCCTAACGCTTTTTTAGTCAGAGATTTTTCGATGTTTTATTTTTTTTGGTATTTCAAATTGTTTTTATTTATTTACCTTAGTCATCTTTTGAGGCAGCAGGATGTTCCGGGGTAGGTTCCTCATGATATTTTCAGCTGGGAAGCTGCCCTCGGTATTTTCTAAAGAGAAAAATCAATCTGCAAATTCTTTGAGTTATTAGCTATTATTAATTCAATGAGTGACCAAGGTTCATAGTTCAAAAAGTAAGAAAAGCATTGTCAAAAACAGGTTGTTTTCAGCCGAACCATTATTCCAGGACTTGTCTTCTGCACAATCAGAAGAGCCAACTCAAATTTTTGACAGAATAAAAATCAACAACTGGAAAAAAACAGGTTTCAATGACTTGATAATCTGCCCCACCAGCCGCACACCAGTCTGTCCAAAGCTGTAGATGACCTCGATGATGATGTTGGTTCATTGATTCATAGGAAAATTTGTTGTAACACCAGAGACCGTGAAAAGAGTCAATCATCTGCACGTTACAGTTAATGCTGTATGGATTTTGGTTAATCTTCAATCAATAAAGTAATTATTTAACTAAAAAATAATCTCTACTCTTTTAATAAATCAATATTATTCCATGAGGTTAGATATTAACTGATTTTAGGTGTGTTAGCAGTGGTTGAGTTTCTCCTTTTCAACTTAAGGATAATGAAACCAGAAAAAACATAAAACAAAATAGCTAAAAAAAACAAAAATGAAACTCCTACTTCTCCCACTTCAACTGAAGGCTAGAGAGCAGCAGACCGGTCCCACAACATATATAAACATCCTAAAATTTCATTACCAATATGTCAATAAATATTTATCATAACTAACTAATGTTAACAATGCATTGCTTATTATTAGCCAAAATATAGCAATGTTGACAATGTTGATAAATGGTAGGTACTAAAAATTGGGATTTCATAATTATATAAAAATACACTTTCTTTAAATGTTACATTTCTAAAGGATGTGTTAATCACCTGGATAAATCCTGAAATTTTGATAATAATGAGGCTGAGCTCCTTATAATGCGTCAGTTTTTCAGTTTCTAAGACTTCATTTAAAATAGGATCTGATCGAGTTGCTTGGAAACTGGTTGAAACTTGAACTGGTTTGACACAACTGTTGTTTTACACCTCTCTACATAGGAAGATGTAACATGTTAATTATTATAATTACAGTCGGCAGTGGGAGGCCCCATTGTTGTCCGATAAAGACAGAGAAGCCTCTGTTGACAGCCTCTTCCCAAGGTTAAACCTACTCCCCTACTTTATCATAATTATATACCGTAGAATAAGTATTTTGAGTCAAAGTTTCTGGCAGCTTTGCCTATTTCTTTGCCAACTTTGTTACATGTGTCGCCTTATATTTAGTATTTGTTAGGAATTGTTTTATTTTTAAGATTTCCAACAGTTATCTACTATTTCCCATAACTTCCCAAACCAAGGTAATGATGATCCCCAATTTTACTAGCAGCCCTCGGACTTCCGGTAACCGGATCAGACTTTTGACCAGACAACTGCTGGTTCAAATCCTAGTGGTATGCTCTGGTATGTTGAGCAGGCTATAAGTGAAGCCTGCTGCCCCCCTGTGTCCAGTGTTAATCACAGGGGTGTTTTCATGAAATGCAGATGAGAAATTCCAATGTGTGTAGCAACCTGTACAATCGAAACTGCAGAAAGAAATAGTTTTCTTCTTACATGGTGAGAGTTTTTAATGTGGAAAGAGAAGTAAGAAGCAGTAAAGTTAGTGTGACACTAAAACTGGTCATTGACCATGAGCGATCGTGAGATAAAACATTCAAGAAATAATAGTCTTATTAGAAGTCACAAAGTTTTCTTTGTCCTTTGCAAGGACGATGTGCTTTAAACTTGAATTAAAACTCACATCTGCAGTGATGGATTTGCAGTGGGTGGAATTAATGATGCTTTGTCTGTTCACGGCAGGCGTAGCAGTGTGTTTTAAATGGATCTGTGAAGGATGAAGAGGGACTTCAATTTTCAATGTTCAAAGTCCCCATGCAACACTTCTCATTATCTACTTTTTTTTCCCTGTCTTTCTGCCCTCACCCTGCACTTCTTCCCATTTTCCCATCTATGTTCTTTACAATTCATTGATTCCACATTATTGGCACTTCAGGACACACTGAAGCATAGGGTGGAGGCTGAAGTCTCTTGGCAGCATCGTTCTCTTAAATCTATCACCATGACAAAGGGATGGGAAACAGGAAGTGGGCAGCGTTCCAGTTCGAATGGAGAAGAGAGATAAAACTCCCATAAGTTCTTCTGTGCTGTCTGAGCTGGTGGGTTTGGACGTACTGTAGTTGGTGTGACATGTGTGGATGTGTCTTGACATCTGATTCTGCACATGCAGCAGACATTCAAACCACATCGTTTCAGCTTGAACCTCAGCGAGGGTGAGACCTGTGGGAGGTCGTGGGTATTCTTAGAGCAGGGAGATAAGTGCAGCGTCGTAAATATTTTCCCTGGAATCCAAGACAGCACTGTGAACAAAAGTTCAACTATTGTGCAGTGGCAAAAAATGATTAAATAGTATCCTGTGCAGTTTTATCTGTCCCTCCTGTATTTTACATCATTGTTTAATTTTTAAGCAGGAAGCAATGTTTACTATATCACCCTTCTTTGGAGCCGTTATTTAGCTGAGAATGTAGCATTCAGAACAGGGGTGGGCAAACTAAGGCCCGGGGGCCACATGCGGCCCGTTGAGCCTTTTAATGCCCCCCATCCCTGTCCAAATTAAATAATTTATTTATATTATAATTAAACTTCCGACTTTTCCCTACAATGCCTGCATTTTCCCAGATGACATAATAGGCTATTAGAAATTTAGTATTTTGGGTTTGATACATGACTTTTACTTGCCATTCATCTTAGCTTACACGAACGCTCCATCTCTCTGCTCTTGACTCGGCACCGTGTCCAATTTTAGGAGAAATTGTGGCCCGCAGGTCAAAAAGTTTGCCCACCCCTGATTTAGAATAAACTTGATCAGATGTTAAGATGAAGTTTCAATATACATCTGTGTATTGAAAATATCGATACACCTAAAATAAGTAATAGAAACTATGATGTATGCAACAAAGACAGGCACAACAAATAAATGCTATGCCAATAAGTTATAAACCAGGAGTCTCAAACTCAAATAAGTTGAGGGCCACTACCCACACTACCCATGTGGATTGTTGAGACTGTGGATCAGAGTTTAGAGAACTATAGGATTTACCATAAGATGTGGAGATCAAAACTATAAAATATTGTTATGAATTCAACTTTCACATCAAGGTGGGGGCTGCAAAATATCATTCCACGGGCAGCAAATGGCCCACGGGCCACAAGATTGAGACCCCTATTGTAAATGGTGCCTACAAAACAAAAAGACTAAATCAACTGTTGATGACATTTTTGGTGTCTTTCTTTATGCCCGCTACTATATTCATGTTGGGTTAAACTGAATAGGCCCAGGTTTACTGAGTCAGTAAATGTGGCTTTGGCTAATTTGTATCTGGTAGATCAGTGCTTCCCAATCTTTTTCTGTTACGCCCTCCTAGCAAGAAAAAACTATTTTGTGCCCCCCCACCCCACCACCCACTCTCCGCCACAACTATAAATAACAGCATTTGTCTATAAAATAGTTCTAGCTACACCTCTGCATAACATCGTATCCTTGTTAACATAAAGAAACAAAAATAGAGATATAGTTCAACTAACAAGGATGTGCAATTACACTTTATTGTAGTACGACGGAAAAAAATCATGTTCCCCACGCCCCCCCAGGGGGTCCCGCCCCACACTTTGAAAACCCCTGTAGTAGATCATTGTCCATCCATCCATCTTTATCTGCTTCTTGTCTTGATGACCACCACCACAAACCTCATTGCACCGATCCAGTCCATCATGACCTCACTGTACATAGTTAGACATAGATCGCTTTATTTTATGACATAATTTTTTGTTGAGTGGTGTACAGTGTTTTTTCCATTCTAAAATTGTGCAGTGGCTTTATAGAGGTTAGTAAACACTGATCTAAATTATTGACGAGATCCACTGAAGTGTATTGTAAAAATAACAGATGCTCTTGCTGGACCTTTGATCAAATATTTAACACTGAATGTCTTTGTCTCTAAATGGACTTGTTGCTCACTTACTGTTTCCTGTGAAATTAGCTAAATCTGTGAAAGGAACACTTGTAATATTAACCATTGACAGTGTTGTCAGTTAGAGAAATAGAAAAAATAATTTGCAGTTGGACATTTTTGAAACCTCAAAGTAAGCTGTGGACATAATTTACTTATATTAACTTGGCTTCCGAAGGGTTTACAGGTAATTTTTAGTGCTGTGCTCTAAAAAAAGTGGAAATATTTAAACCGTCACCAAAAAATGAATGAAAGTTTTCAATAGGGAAGAACTCAACAAGGACAGACGTGCAGTGACGTGTGAGTGTGGCAGCTGCTGGTGGCTCCTCTGTTTCTGTGAACCTGTTGGGTCTTGTCCACTTTCCTGGGAATATTTAGAGACAGCTTGTTGTCTGTTGCTAAAATGTTGCTGTACACCACTTGCTGCTCACAGGAGGTTTAGGGTTTTGTCCACTTTTAAAAGTACAGTACAAACCAAACCAAATGAAGTTGTGAAGTTTCTCAGGCTGATTTGTGCAGTCAAATCACCCTAAAAATCCTGGAGAAGGTTCTGAAGAAGATTCTTGGATGAGTTGTCTTCAAAAACTATGTCTTCTTACCTGTGACTATAAGATGACCTGGATGACTAGATTTTTCTCTTTTTTTCGAGTACTGTTGAAGGTTTGGTACAACAGCTGCCTGTGTTATTTGAGAACGTGTATGTGTTTTGTTTTTCTCCTGTAGGATTTTACCCTTGAGTGTTACAAAAGTTGGATCCTTCGACTTCCTTGTTTGACTGGTTTTCTTATCATTATCTGTTCCTCAAAACAGGGCAGTGTAATTATTAGCAACATAAAAAAAGAGAGAAGTGGCCACATGAAGTGTCACTGAGTGCAGCGTGACTTCAACTTCATTTTATCAGATTCAAACATGCGATTGCAGTGAACTTTTTGCCTGTGATGCCTTTATCAGGTGTGCCGTTTTAAACACTTCCTATCACATCGACTAATGCTGTAGGACAAACAACCACCGTGTGCAGTGATGGTAAAATACCTCTTAATATACATACTGACCTAATACACTTGAGAGAGAAGAATTGAAACCAAAGAATACCATGTGATACAGGTTGGAATCAGCTGGGACCATTATAGTATTCCAAAACTAGACTTTCTGGTCAGACAGCAGCAGTGAAGTTCACAAAAAAAAAAACTAATTATTACACAAAACCTACGGCAGTGGTGGCCTAGTGGTGAAGGAAGCGGACATGAGTCCACACGGCTTCAGGTTCCAATCCACCAGCTGCCAGGTTGCCACTGAAGTGCTCTGGGATCACACCCTCCCCACCCACATAACTTCCACAGGGAAGCACACAGTATTGTTCAGTGTGATTTGAGCCCTGTGACCCGGTAACAGATAAGCAGGTGAAGATGAATGCATGAATAACACAAAAGACAGCCATGTGCAACCAAAGATAATTCTGGCTAAATACCAATTGTTTTGCAGAATTGTTTGATATGAGCATTTGGATGAATTAGTCTTAATATAACTGTATATCTTGGAGACTGAGGTAACTAAACTGAAGCCAAGAATGGCCAGGTGTAAAGGTAGCTAACAATATTACATGAAATCCAAGAAAAAAACAACTCACCGGCTAAGAAATATCTAAAGGTGGTGAAGAATGTGTCTTCTCCTTTTCTTCTCCTTGCCTTTTTTCAGGTGTTGCCACAGCGAGTCAACAATTTCCATCTCCCCCTGTCCTCTGTATCTTCTACTTCTGACTCCAACTACCTCCATGTCCTCCCTCACTGCGTCCATCAATCTCCTCTTTGTCTCCTACCTAGTAGCTCCATCTCTAGGATCATTCTTCTACCAATGTATCCACTGTCCCTCCTCTGAACAAACCATCTCAATCTGTCTTCTCTAGCTTTTTCTCCAAACCTTCCTGTC
>JAFBJS010001972.1:135645-146034 GCA_016785265.1 Paraplagusia blochii | reverse complement strand
AGAGTCAGCTAAGGTGAAGGGACAGGTTTACAGGACAGTGGTGAGACCAGCCATGATGGATGGATTAGAGACACTAGGAATAGGTAGAAGACAGGAGACAGGAGTTCTGTAACGCAGATACAATATTTTATAGTCGTTCCTTCCAACAAATGCAATAGGTCCCAACAGCATGAATGTTGAGTAAATGAACAGAACACAATGAGACAGTGTGTTGATGCCGTGTTTACTCATCACACTGTCTGTCCCCAGATGGAGTTCATTGATGTCAGCCAGATGTCCTTCATTCATGACTTGGGCCCCAAAGGACTGTGAGCGCAGTCTCATCTTTCACTGCTTCTCACTGCACTTTTATCAGTGTTCCGTCTGAGACAATACCTCAAGACGGAGCAACAAAAACCTGAGCTGCAGCAGCTTCATATTCCTCTCTGTTTGTGTCTCTGCTGCAGGGAGGGCATGATCTATAAGCGGTCAGGAGGACACCGTATCCCTGGGATGAACTGCTGTGGTCAGGGTAAAGCCTGTTATCGCTGGTCAAAACGGTATGTGTGTCTGTTCTTAATATTTGCGACAGACTTATGTAAAGATTTTTTAAATACATTTCACCAATAGCTTTGACAATCTAAACATATATTTCTTTGTACTGCAATGCACTTCTCTGTTAGTTTTCTTTTCAACTAAGTCAATTAAGTCGATGTTTATAAAAAGGATATATACATATATGTGTACTTTAGTACAAAGAAACAAAAAAGGAAAGGAAAAAACAAGAACTCAAATAATAATAGTTATTATTATTATATATTTATATTATATTATATATTAAAAAAGATCCAAAGTTCAAAGACAGATTAAAGATCAGTGTTTGGTGAAATTGTAGAAAAAAATCTAAAATATTGAAAAATTCTGAATAGTCAAGTCTGTAAATAGTGAGAAACAAGAAAAGAACAAACAAGAATCCCAAAAAATATTTTATCAAAAACCAACAAAGAAGTGAAGTCTGTATCAACCTCATGTTTCTCAGTTATATGATAACATTGATTTAATAGTTATATTGAAAATAACAAAATCACATAAGAGTGTAGGTGTTAAGGATGTTGTTTTCTAATGAATCAAGGTTTGAGTGTAGGTGTTGTGAAAATGTGTTGTTTTTCTGTTGTCACGTGATTTTTTTTTGCCTGGTAAACGGCTTCAGTTGCACGTTTGACTCCACATATTAATGTCGGCCAAATTATTACGTGAGCAATTTTCTTTGTTGTTTTCTAAAATACATAGCACACTTTCCTCCTACATCCTGATGGTCCTCAACCACGGAATTGCATTAGGAATCATTTGAGAAACAACAGAAAAGAACAAGACAAAGAAAGAAAATGATGCTAAGATGACATTGGTTTGTTAATGTATGTTGTTTCAGCTGGTTGGTGGTGAAAGACTCCTGTTTGCTGTACATGAAGCCAGACTCTGGAGCCATCTCCTTCGTTCTTCTGGTGGATAAAGAGTTCAGCATCAAGATGGATTCTAAAGAAACAGAGACCAAACACGGGGTTCGGATTGATAGTCTGTCCAGGTAATTCCTAGTTTAATGAAAATACATGTATACAAGAGAAACTCAAAAATGGTTTTTGCTGAAAGACTTATCAGCGAAACAACGCGGAGCAAAACAGGAAGTGATAATGATGCGGGCAAAAGCACAGCGGCCAGTGTGAGCTTTTCTGAAAGTGTTGCTTTTTCTGAGAAGAGTTTGACTCGTAATAATGGCTGCAATAGCCTTTAGTGCTGGGGTCTCAAACTCGTGGCCCGTGGGCCATTTGTGGCCCGTGGAATGATATTTTGTGGCCCCCACCCTGATGTCAAAGTTTTTTTTGTAAGAGTTTATAGATTTGTTCTCCACATTTTATGGTAAATTCTATAGTTCCCTGATCCAGAGTCTATGAGAAACTGATTTTTTATTAAATTTTAAAATTTAAAATTTTTCTTTTGTATTGAACACCGGAAGCTGACACGACCCTTCGGTGAAATGTTAGCGTCGGTGGAGGTTCTCAACTTATTTGATCTACAAGAGCTCAGTACTGGTAGATCCTGAGCAATAACATTAAATAAAAATAGAAGTAATAAATACTGCAGATGTAATTCTATTTCAAGATGCTAATCACTGAGCTAAAATGAGAATCATATAGGTTCTGAGTCAGACAATATAACAAATGTTATATATTAATGTAGAGAATAAGATATCCAGTTTATATTGGTAAATATATTTACCAATTTTCAATCCAGGTAGCTCACTTCAGCCTGGTGATTTGAAAAGTAGCTCACAAGACAAAAAAAGGTGTGGACACCCCTGGGGTACAGACGGTATATATATATATATATATATGTTTCTCTCCTCCCTGCAGGACGCTGGTGTTCAAGTGCAGCAGCTACAGACACGCCCGCTGGTGGGGTCAGAGCATCGAGAGCTTTGTGAGGGACCATGGGAAAGCTTTCCTGAGGGACCATCGGTTCGGATCATTTGCACAGGAGCAGGAAAACATTCCTGCTAAATGGTAACTGACTGTTCGCAGGCTGTAGTTTGAAAACAGAAATGAAGCGAATGTCATCACGTTCTCCTTAGGAGAAATCCACAAATGAGCTCTAAAGGAAGAGTTCTCTACATGCTTATTTATATCTTTGCTCCTCTCAGCTTTCTTCACTGGTAACTATGGAGATGTTTGGTGAACATTGAGCAGTCAACACACTCCTGTTTACATTTTTAGCCTGGCTTCATCTTTTTTCTCTATCTAGTTCCCTCTTTCCCTCAGCAGGGTCACATGAATGATAAGGTCACGTCACTGTCTTTGTGCTATGGACCTTTTTTTTTAACGATCATGATTTGAAGGTCTCAGACAGTAGCCTCTGTACAGCTGATGAATAAACTTCAGTTTAAGGCATTCAGTCTCAGGCATCAGTTGCAAATACGACCAGGTGACTGTAAAAGATTTCCAGCTGTAATATAAGACATTTTGTTGCAGGTACGTTAATGGAAAAACGTTCATGGAGGACGTGGCTGACGCTCTGGAGGAGGCCAAGGAGGAGATCTTCATTACTGACTGGTGGTGAGTGTCTCAGTGTGTGTTTTATGATCACTACAGTGTCCAAATGTCTGTCTTTGTCCTGGGAGAAAAAACTCTTGACATAAGAAAGGGTTGCTAAGACAATAAGCTTGACAGTATTTTGTAGTGACTATCAGTGGATACAACAAATTTTAATGGTTAGGTTTCTAAGAAAATATTTATTTTACATACAGAAAATATGGTCTGTCAAAACTAAAGTATTTGATTAACCTTTGAAAAAAAGTGCATGAAATCGGTAACAATTTAAAAGAAATAACATTTTCTTGAACAAACTTCAGAAATTTTAGGACAAATTAATGAACAATAGCTTGTTACGGTGTTAGATTGTGTCCATCTGTTCAACCATGCCTCTGGGATTTGTTTTTGTGGCTGTAGAAGATTAAAAAGGTGCTTAAATGTTTCCTGTTTGTCACCGTTGTTGTCATATATTCATACAGCAGACACTCAAATAATTTTCTGTGTCCATGTCCACATAGACCAGGAATGAGCTCGAGGGCTGGATGCAGTCCCTTTTGACTTCTAGATCCAGCCAGCAACACCTGGCCGGATCTACACCTCAATTAGATTATCAATTTATATTATCATAATGTTTCTGCCATCTCTCTGCACCGTCAGAAATACTCTTATAGATGACAAAAAACGTTTATGCGCTGAATTTTATATATTGTATTGTTGTTGACTTGGGTAGACGAAGGAAGGCCAAAGAAGAGATTTATGGATGCAGTGAGGGAGGACATGGAGGTGGTTGGAGTTGGAGTTGAGGATGCGGAGGACAGAAATTATTGACTCGCTGTGGCAACCCCTGAAAAATGGGATAAGCCGAAAGGAAAAGAAGATTGTTGTTGACTTGGGTCCACACGGCTTCCTGTTTCTCCAGCTGCCATGTTGCCTCTGAGCAAAGCACCATCCTGACCCACATAGTTTGGGTGGTGCCGACTGCTGTAACCCAGTAACAGATGAGCAGATGAAGATAATTGAATGAATTAATTTATTGTTTTTCACCTACTATGAATGCTCCACCTGATCCAGACCAGACCCCCAAGTTTTTGGAATCGGAGTCAAAATGTTTGACAGGTCTGACAGGTTGTTTTCTTGAACTAGAGTTTTGCATATCCTGTTACCCATAAGCCCTCATTCTGAGCAGAGACAATGCAGCCTATGTATCTAATTACAGCCTGATTCACACACGGACAAAAGAAACACACAATTACACATTCTATATATGTCTACACTCACACACACAAACTAACACACACTCACTCCTGACAGATAAACTCAATGTATGGGTGTTAGGATGAAAAGGTTGTGTCCAACCTGTGGGACAGGGGGCGACGGTGGAACTTTTTTGCTTAACATCTAGCATTGGTCACTTTGTGAGAAATAAAACTGACCAGTTATCAGAAACTTATGCATTTTAATGCTTATTCATTTTTTTAACCTAAATCTTTACATAAAGCATTTCATACATATTTTATATTTGACAATATTTACTACATTATTATAGCTGTAGTTGCTCAACCTTTTATTTATACATGCAACAAACTCAAATTATTACTGTTCCTTCATAACAACATGGTCGAATTTAATTCAGAATGAAGAGAAGATTCTTAGTCACAGTGTAATGATGTCATCAGACGTGCCATGTCAATATGATATTAGTTTACAAATTAAATTCAAGAGTCATTTCCGGTTTCAGATTGAATTCTACTTGTTTTAATAACTTCAGAATTTCAATTTGGTGTTCTCATGTGAAATAATCACTTTCATCGTCACCATTTAATTTCTTTTATTATTGTTGTTGTGGTTTTGTGTTAGATCTGTATTAGAAAATGACGTGGTTTCAGGCATCACAGTGAATGTGTGCAACCCAGGATGACTAATAACACAGCTTCATTATGTGACAGCTGACAATTATACAACATTTTATACAATGATTGTTATAAGTCAGCGTCAAAAGATGCAAATAAAAAAGGTGGAAAGTCCAATATCATTCAAAAGTTTGGGGTCACTTGGACAATTTTCTGTTTTCCATGAACCACCATGTTATAAAATGAATAGAAAATATAGTCGCATTGACACTGTTAGATTTAATGATTTGTATTTGGAATAATATTTTTCTCCTTCAGACTTTGCTGGTCTAAAGAATCTTCCAATTGCAGCAGCATTGACTGTATGAGAGTTTTCCAATCAACCATTAGTCTTCTGATGAAAGGAGCAAACACATTGTACCATAAGGCAACTGTGGCCTAGTGGTTAAGGAACTAGAGTCAAATCCACAGGGTTTCAGGTTTGAATCCACCAGCTGCTAGGTTATCACTTAGGTCCACTGAGCATGGCACTGTCCCAACTCACTGCTCCCCGGGTGCTCACCGCTGCCCACTGTTCACTTTGGTGATGGGTTAACTGCAGAGATTGCATTTTGTTGTGTGCAGTGGTGTGTAATGCAATAACTAGGGGTTTGCTTTCCTTCCTCCTTCCTTTCTATCTAGAACGTTGGAGTGATAGTTGCTTGAAATATTGAAGTAGATATTGCACCAAAAAATATTTTTGCTGCAAGAATAGTCATTCAACACATCAGTTAATTTAATTAATTTTATTAATTTAATTGAAGAAAATTAGTGTTTTCTTTTAAAAATCAATTAACCCCAAACCTTTGAAGGTAGTGAAGGTGATTTTTGAGAAAAATGGCTGCAAGAGTCTGTTTAAAACACACAGAATCACATGTTTAATATGATGGTTGATTATGTTCAGTAGAATGCTCACAGGAAGGCGCACAGTGTGGTGCAGTGTGATTTGTGTGGCTGTCAGGGAGACTGATGTCCCTGAGACATATATAATAAGGATGAAGAAGATGGATGGAAAATAAATGAGTACAACGTTCTAACATATAATAATGTCATAAAAGACATGGAAAATAACACTTCACACACAACATAATGAAATGACATTAGCTAAAACAAAGTATACATGTAATGAAAAGAACAGTTAGAGAGCTTATATAAACTGAAGACCTGTCATAGGGTAACTTGCAAAAATAAAAAAAAAATCAGTATTTTTTTTTTTTTAGAATAATGACAGTTACTTAAATAAGCAAAAAAAAAAAAAGGCTTTCGCTACAGGATGAAAATTTTCCCCAATTTGCAGTTGTACTTAAATTAGGGAGACTGCAGCCCCCACAGCTCACAGGTTTACCAATAATAAAAATAATGCACAAAAACAGCTTTGAACCCAATAAGCCAAAATGGCAGAATACAGCCCAATAAAGATTAGCTCTGAAGTCAGAAATGCCTGTATACTTGCCAGAAAATACTAAAGGCTTTTAAGTAAAGGGTATATTTACAGATGATGGCTGGATATTTATTTAACGTTTTATTTGTTTGTTCATATTTTTATATTTTTTGACCCCTCAGGCTGAGTCCAGAGATCTTCTTGAAGAGACCAGTGGTGGAGGGAAACAGGTGGAGACTGGACTGTATCCTCAAACGCAAGGCAGTAAGTCTGCTCTGGACTATAAGATCTGCATTGATCTCAGAGAAGGAAACTCAACCCAGGGCATTTTACAGGTTGTGTAATGCAATTAAGAATACAACTGAGAAATTCTTAAAGGGCCTTCACTTTGGCCCAGAGGCAATTCTGTTCATTGGTGAAAAACCCAAGGGTTCATCTCCTGGGTCATTTCCAATCCTGGTTAGAGTGGTTGGCTTCCTGGGGGCACATGTGATTTGGGTGGTAGTTGTGGAGACTGCTGCCCCCAGGACTTGGTAATGGACAAGTGGACGAAGATGGAAGGATGGAAAATGTCTTAGATAGAATCTGTCTATCTAATCTATCTAATACCATGTTTAGAGTCTGCTCATGTTTAGACAAATATGTACGGTGCTACATACAGTCTCCTGAGAGACGACAGTGTGTAGTTATAATTCTACCTCCTTTTCCTCTGTCTCCAGCAACAGGGAGTCCGTATCTTTGTGATGTTGTACAAGGAGGTGGAGTTGGCTCTGGGCATCAACTCGGGCTACAGCAAAAGGACTTTATTGCACCTGCACCCAAACATCAAGGTCAATAATGAGTCCATGAAGGAAGAAACGTGAGGGCAGAGAATGTTTTCATTTATCTTTCTGTTTTCAGGTGATGCGACATCCAGATCACGTCTCCTCCTCCGTCTACCTGTGGGCCCATCATGAAAAGATCATTGTCATCGACCAGTCCGTGGCATTTGTGGGCGGGATCGACCTGGCGTATGGTCGCTGGGATGACAGAGAACACAGGCTCACCGACGTTGGCAGCGTTACACGCTCTCTGGCCACTGAGCAGGTCAGGACCTCAAATCAACCACGTTGTAAAAAACACGCTTAGTTAAAGTCCCTTCAGTCAGCAGTGTTCAAAGTGTGGCTCTGTGGTTTATCATAGATAAATAGATAGAACTAGATAAGTTAGCTGGGTTCAATTCTTGGCCAGGTTCTAGGTATATTTTTTTCTAGTTCATAACAAAATAAGTCCTGTTTGGCCTTTTAATTTGTAATTAATGTAAGTCAGGCATGTCTGGCTGCAGGTTTTGGTCCCAACCTATCACACCTGAGCTGCCAGGTTTAATCAACTGAACTCAGTCATCAGACGGATGATTGGTCATACTCTGTGATCTTCGGCCCTTTGGGGAAAATTAAGAAATGCATTGTGTAATTTATTCTGGTTACTGTGGAGAAAACCATGGAAAATAGTTAGATATTAGCTCTTAAATAAACTCTTATGAGCTGTTTTTGTTGTTATTGTTATTAAGGGCAGTGGTGGCCCAGTGGTTAAGGAAGCGGACTTGGGTCCGCAAGGTCCGCGGTTCGAATCCCCCTACTGCCAAGTTACTCCACTGAGCATGGTATCGTCCCTACACACTGTTCCCCGGGCGCTCATTAGCTGCCCACTGTTCACTTTGATGATGGGTTAAATGGAGAGGCCAAATTTCGTTGTGCGCTGTGGTGTGAATCACAATGACAAAAAAAGGAATTTAATTAATTCATTTAATCTTTAATCTTAAATTTGTCCAAACCAATGAGACTTTAGTGGCACTTAGAATGAACAAGAAATTGAAGAAAAAAGAATGATCAAATGTTTTTTCCGTGACTGTTTCCTCATTACAATAGTATTGTCTTTTCCCTTGTAAGCCTGTATTTCTCCTATAGGATTCAAGGATTCTATATGGTATACAGATGGTATGGAAAAGTTTAATAACAGTTAGCTTCTACGCATGACTCAGGTTATATATCATAGTTTACATGAACACTCATCTCTCGGCTTCTGATCTAGCCCGCTTGGTTTAAAACCCATTATGAACAAAATTTAGAACTAACATCAACAACTGTATTTTTCCAGCTTTATTTTGTCCTTCTTTGCTGTATTTCAGTTATTGGTCAGCTTTTACAAATAAAACTCACATTTATCTAGATTGAGTCATAATAGGAGTGTGTTTAAGTTTAATCTTTAATAAAAACCAGAACTATGCCGTCATCTTTTTATTACTTTATTTCTTCAGGCTGGTTCCACTAACACCCCCTCCACAAATACTGTGCCAGCTGAAGACATCGCCCCCCAGAGCAACGGACAGAGACCGACCACGCCGCCTCCTCCTTCACCATCTTTGCCCAGTGATCCAGTGAATTATCCCAAGTTGAAGGGGATTGGACGGCACAGGATCGCTCGCTTCAGTCTCTACAGACACCTGCATAAACACACGGTGCAGCACGCGGACAGTGTCAGCAGTGTGGACAGCGCTGGTATGTCTATGTTAGGATGTAGTTCAAGTGACTCAGGTTTACAAAGTAAAAAAGCTGAACTTTCAATAAAGGTGGCAAAAATCTATACTCTTTTTACTTTAAGCTACAGTGCTGAGTAACAATCATACATTTATTCAACTTCATCTGTTTATCTTTTACTCACTGCTCCACACTGTGAGCATTTCTGTGGGTGGTGAGTCCACTGGTAGTTATGTTGGCCACGGTGGTGCTATGATCAGAGCAATACAGTGGGAACCTGGACGCTGGTGGATTAGAACCTGAATCCTTGTAGACCCTAGTCTGCTTCCTTAACCACTATGCCACCACTGCCTCCAGCTAAAATATAACATATCAGTAAATAGAGAGGTGTGGGGGTCCAAATCAGGTCTGAAGCGCAATTATATTTGGCACAAAGATCATATTATATAACTAACATATAAACCAGCCACTAGGAGGCACAAGCCAGTGTTTTTAGTGCTGGTCCCAAGCTTGGTTAAATGATGAGGGTTGCGTCAGGAAGGGCATCCGGTGTAAAACTTTGGCTTAATCAAAGATGCGAGGCAACAAAATGTTGTTGACTCGCTCTGGCAACCCTTGAGAAAAGGGGGTAGGCCAAAAAGAAAAGAAGAAGTTCATATTAGTACCAGTACATTTATCTTTTGTCAATGGCCTGTGACAAAAAAAAAAGATTTCCAGTAAAAAATAGCCCTTAAAGCTGAAGATAAAGAGATGTATTAGGAAACCAATAATATTGGAGTATGTAATTGTATTATTATATAATTATTTCAATTTGTGTTCGTAATATTAGGCTTTGGCTCTTCCTGAGTCAATGTTTATGCAATACTAACATTTGTTTTTCATTTGAAAAAACAATCAACATAACAGACCTGGAGAGAATGGAAAACATGAGCAATTGCCATCAAAAAGAATTAAGTTTGGCATGCAACTTTGCCAAAAGGTGTTGTCAATATTAAAAGGTTGGCTATGTTAGATTGCTATGTTAGTGCTGAATAGGTAGAAAGTTAACCTAAAAATGTGTAATTCGTAACCAAAATAGATTGGAAAAAATCTTTATTTTTGGGCACATATTTGTGCTAATATTAGGGGTGTGCAAATTAATCGTTTTGGAGTTGTTTGGATCAAACTGAACCAAATAAAATTGAACTGGATCGATCGTTTAATATTTTTTATGAATCGTTCCTGAATCGGATCGCAGCCTGTGAATCAAGATATGAATCGGATCGTTATGTGAGTGAATCGTCACACCCCTAATATACACTATATATATATATATATATATATATATATCACCACACCTATATATATATATATATATGAGGGGTGTGCAAATTAATCGTTTTGGATCAGTTTGGATCGAACTGAATGGAATCGAAACAAACTGGATCAATTGTTTATCATTTTTGATGAATCGTTCCTGAATCAGATCGCAGCCTGTGAATCAAGATATGAATCGGATCGTTATGTGACTGAATCGTCACACCTCTAATATATATATGTGT
>JAFBJS010001972.1:57747-135459 GCA_016785265.1 Paraplagusia blochii | reverse complement strand
GAACTGGATCGATCGTTTAATATTTTTCTATGAATCGTTCCTGAATCGGATCGTAGCCTGTGAATCGAGATATGAATCGGATCGTTATGTGAGTGAATCGTCACATCCCTAGCTAATATATTACCTGTCAAAAAGCTGCATAAACTATCGGCTCAACCCTTGTTTACTCTGAAAGTGATGCTATGATGTTCAGGGTGGCTGATGGTTAAAATAAAAATCTTTTTCAGGACCAAAACAGGTTCAAAGATTTAAACGTTAGCAGATACAACAGTTCCATGCGTCATTGTTGATGCAAAAGCAGTGCCTTTGTTGAAAGAAGCCTATTAACCATCATGTTTTAATATGTTTGTGTTCAGGGAGTGGCTCAGTCAAGAGTCTGAAGACAGGTGTTGGAGAATTACAGGGCAACACACGTTTCTGGCACGGGAAAGACTACTGCAACTTTGTGTACAAAGACTGGATCCAGCTGGAAAAACCATTTGACGGTGCAGTTTACCCACACAGTGAAACTCTATCACCTGGAAATAATCTTCATTCCTGCACCATAGCAAAGTAAAACCCTCTCCTTTCTGTTTCTGCCCACACCGATTTCCACTCCTTTCCCTTTTTCCTGCTTTTCGTTCTCTCTCTGCAGACTTCATTGACAGATACATGACTCCCAGAATGCCTTGGCATGACATCGCATCAGTGGTTCATGGTCGAGCTGCCAGAGATGTGGCAAGGCACTTCATTCAGCGCTGGAACTTTACCAAGGCACATAAGTTTATATACACTGATTCCTGTCTGTCTTGTATATTAAATATAATTCAGGAGTAGATAATAATAGTTAGAAAGATATTGGAAATAACTTAAGTGCGTACATGTTGAGAATAATTAATTAATTAATTTTGCCGCTTTCTTAAGGTTTCTAAACTAATGGCTGAACTAGAAAATGCAAAAAGTCTGCACAAAATAATCAAACATTGTTGTTTTTACAAAAATAATTTATAAAAATAATTTAAAATTTTTTTACAAAAATAACTTATATTACTATTCTTTCTGACCAATTAAACCGGAATTTGTTAAAGATGAAAAGAAACACCTTATTTAAAAACAAACAATTTTTTTTTTAATAACGGGCCAGATATGACAACCTTGTGGACTGCAAGTGTCCCTATGCCTTGGGTTCGACACCGCTTCCCTAAACCAGTGGTTCTCAACTGGTGGGTCCTGACCCAAAGGATGGTCGTTGTGAATGGGTCGCAAACAGCTGGTCAAAAACCAGCTAAATAATGTGAATCAGCTGTTGAGCATGTTTTTTATTTTAGAAAAATCTCTTATTTTGAAAGGCACACTCTGCTGAATAAAATTAGTATTTTGAGTTGTATGAGAAGTGATTTTTCAAAGGTTCTTTTTTTTTAGAAAATTAATTTGCTTGCTTTGAATGCTATGACAGTGGGTCGCGACTTAATGACCACAGTAAAATGTGGGTCCCACAGTGAGACCAGTTGAGAACCACTGTCCTAAACCATATTGCAGTCACAAAGAACCTGGTATGAAAGAATGAAAAAAAAAATAATGGGACTGCTGTAATCATGGTAAAGGGAGAGTTTTGGCGAGAAGAGTGGAAAAAATACCTCAATCTTCTCACAGCACCAACTCACAAAATGACCCTGTTTATATGGTTTCCCTTCAGTCAGACTCAGCTCTTATCCTCCCTCTGCCTCCACTCTGCCACAGATCATGAAGCCAAAGTATCGCTCTCTGTCTTATCCCTTCCTGCTGCCCAAATCCCACTCCACTGCCAACGAGCTCAGATACCAGGTCCCTGACAGTGTGGAAGCCAAAGTACAAGTAAGTGGACACGCCAAGTACACTTGAGAAAAAAATGATTACCACTTATACTGGGAATATGCAAGAACCAGTCGGTTTTCATGCACAACATGAGCCAAACCATGGCCCAACCCCCTCTTTAAAAAAAAGTCTAAGTAGAAAATTACAGAGAAGGAGGAAGAACATGTAGAGCTTCCATAAACACCCACTCTGCTCCCTGCATCCCAGTCTGTGAGCACTGCTGGACGGAGAAGAAACAGATTGACTATTATACAAACCTTCCAAAAGCCAAACATTTACATAAGTGAAGTAGTAACTTTATGTTTTAAGTTTTTGGTATCTGGTTATTTCTTTTTTAAAAATAATGACTCAATTTATTTACTTAACATGTTTCTATGGTATTGGTCTTTTTTTACCTATTGTATTTAACTCTTGTTCGTTGCTGTACTGCTGCTGGAACTGTAATTTCCCAAAATTCCATCTATCGACCTATCCATCGATCTATTGATCTATTGATCTGCCATTCTAATTTGAGAGATTTAATCTGGTGGCGGGATTAACCCATTGTACTGATACATTCAATGACACGTCGAACAGTGTTCTGCAGAGAGAGAAGCATTAGCATAGTCAAAAAGGTAACACAAAACAAATATAATTTTTTTTTTGCTTAACTCCCTGTAATATTGGCTTAAACATCGAGCCCCTCAGGTGGGTTGCAAGGGATTTTCTCCCACTCGATTCCTGGAGTATTTCAGTCATTTTTGCCTGTTTAATTACTGTTTTTGACATGCTAATTGTTTAGATATGACTCTGTCAACAATAACGCATCCTCATTTATGTTCAGTTATGGTCAGTGATTTATGATTATTGCCTACTGACGTCGTGTCTAAGGTTTGTGACTTTTAAAATACAGGTGCCTAGAAAAAAAGGTTTGGTAAACACTGCACTAAAGCATTTTTAACAACAAAGTCCATTAAACTACCATCAATATCCGTCCATTTTATATTGCTTCTAATATTTAAAAACTTTTTTTCCTAGAAGAAAAATGGACCACTGACAAATAAATCATATTTCAGCACAGCGGCACATATAAAATATACTAATAGCCTTTTGGTCCTCTTGCAATACCCCTGCACCCTTTAGGGGCCCCGCTGCCCTGATTTGGAAACATTGCTTCAGATAAAACAATTTTTATAATTCTTGATAAAAGTTTTTTAAATGACTTCAGGATTTTCTGTAATCCCACGCCTGCTGTGGACACTTTTGTAAATCTGTAGACGGTGTAAACCTATAGTATGTCACTCACCAGACTCCAGTAAACAGAGGGTACTGTGATGAAATGTTTAATTAATTCCGTTTGATTGCACCGCAGGGCTCTGACTGAAAGTCTTTTAGCGACTGTCAACGGCCACATAAACCTGTCCAAGTGACACATCGGCCCCAGAGCCGCCATTTGTCGTTCCTTTACTTTTTTTTTACTTCTGTTTATTACCCTGTAAATAATGTCCAGAAGATGTATTCTCACAGAAGTCAAAAATCAATATCCCCACACAGTATAAATAAAAGTGGTCTGGTACATTTTTCTCAGCACAAGCAGAGTTTGAAAACAGGTCTTTTAATAAAAAAAATCTCCATGTTTTGTGTTTAGTCTATGGTTAAAATGGTTTTTAACCCAGTTGAAAACCAGACTTTGCTAACCATGAAGTCTTCCACTCTCCTAACTGCTCTACGGTAGGTGCTGCGCTCAGCATCAGACTGGTCTGCTGGTATCAAGTACCATGAAGAGTCCATCCACACTGCCTACGTCCAAGTTATCGCCAAGAGCAAACACTACATCTACATTGAGGTAAGGTCTGGGGACCGAATGTGGCTGCTACAATACCTCTCCTATTGTAGTGTATCAGAGAGGACTGCAATTCCATTGTGCCATATGTCCTGGAATATATATGACATGGTATATATCAGTGGTTCCCAACCCCCGGGCCGCGGCCCAGTACTGGGCCGCACAGAAAGAAAAGATGCACATAATTTGTTTGATTCATTGTCCAAGTCTCAATGAGGTTTTATTTTGAAACGTGGCCAGATTCTCTCTGTTACATCCGTCTTACTTGTCCTACAAGTCCTACTTGTTACTTGTCCTTACAAGTCCTAGACACTGTAAGTCACGTGATACCACCTGCTAAATTAAAAAAGATCGACTGCTGGAGATCGCAAATGACGGCGGCCTTAAACGTCTGTTCGAGACATCTGCGTTTTTTTTGTCATGGCAGAGATCGCCACAACAGCACTGAAAACCATGTTGCCATTTCCAACATTGCATCTTGTGAAGCAGGGTTTTCTGCAGTGACGACAACCAAAACAAAATTACGGAACAAACTGGACCTAAGTAGCACACTTCGGGTTTCATTGTCTCCCATAACCCCAAGATGGGACAGTCTCGTTACAGCAAAACCAGCTCAGAGCTTCATTTGACTAAGTGCTGCTGTGAGTCACAAGTATTTTCATACACTTTGTTTTTGTGTTGTGACTTATTTTGAAGGTATGTTTAAACGTTACCGCAGCGACCAGAGTGTGTTTCATTGTGTTGGGGCAGAAAGGATGTTGCTCATGTCACAGGGACGTCGCTAATAAAGTTTCACATGATAACACAGTGGATTTAAGGTCATTTTTATTATTATAGAGAAAATGTAACAGTTTTAATGCAGATCTTATCATTTTATTTTGTTTATATCTGCTACACTGGGCCGTAAAAAAATATTGTCAGACATTAAACTGGTCTGCGGTACAGAAAAGGTTGGGGACCACTGGTATATATGACAATAAAGTTGACTTTGTGAAACAGTATTTCAGATGAACAGCAGAAACATGTGTCATTATATCAGCAGTTACATTCATGAAGTGTTTCAATGGCAATTGGCCCTACAAAGAAAAAAACTGGGGCAGTGGTGGCCTAGTGGTTAAGGAATTGGACTTGGGTCCAAAGGGTTCCTAGTTTGAATCCACCAACTGCCAGGTTACAACTGAGGTCCATTGATCATGGCATTGTCCCCACTCACTGCTCCCCGGGGGCTCTAAGCTGCACACTGTCCCCACTCACTGATGGGTCAAATACAGAGGTGACATGTCATTGAGTGCAGTGGTGTGGACCACAGAATGTCGCCCCCTGGTGGAAATGTGTTTGACACACCTGTTCATTTGCAGTTCAACCAAGGCGATTCTGCATTTAAAGAACTTCTGTTGATGCTGTGTACAGGAATATGGTACTGTAAAAAAAATCACGACGTATCTTATCATTTCTAGAACCAGTTCTTCATCAGCTGCGCTGACAACAGGACAGTGTTCAACAAGATCGGAGACGCCATCATTGAAAGAATCATCCGAGCTCACAAGTACGAACAACCTGCTGTGTTAACCTGTATCGTATGATATTCTGTCATTTAAGTTGACATCTATGACTGAAACGTGTGTGTCTTTACGCAGGGAGGGTAAAAAATACCGTGTTTACATCGTCACTCCACTGCTTCCTGGTTTCGAGGGTGACATCACTACAGGAGGAGGAAACGCCATTCAGGCTGTCATGCACTTTAACTACAGGTGGAACACATATCCTGTTAAAGACTGCAGTGTTTAATATGGAAACAGATGAACGCGTACGGTCTTAACGTCTCCTCTATGTCTCCTCAGAACCATGATCCGAGGAGAATACTCTATTATATCCCAGCTGAAGAGAGAGAGTATGTTGCTGAGTAACTACCAAGAGACATTAGTGTGACGTCAACACTCACTTTTGTTCTCTGTTCTTCAGTGGACGACCATTGGATGAACTACATCTCCTTCGCTGGTCTGAGGACTCACGCTGAGCTGGAGGGACGTCTGGTCACGGAGCTCATCTACGTCCACAGCAAGATGCTCATCGCTGACGACAACACAGTCATCATCGGTCGGCCTGTCACTGCTTCTCACCCTGTTGTTTTCATTTATTTTTAACAGTCTCCCATGAATCTAAAAGATATTTGATCAGTTTCAAGTGATTATCGGGTAGCTCACTTCTGCCATCTGCTGGCTGCGGAGGTGTATAACATTCTAGCAGATGAATTAAGAACATCTGTTCTGTTTTTATTTTTACTAAAACCATCATCCAAGTGTATCTTTATGAATAGTAACTCATCTCTCTCATATTTCCTTCAGGTTCCGCCAACATCAATGACAGGAGCATGCTGGGTAAACGTGACAGTGAGGTGGCAGTAATCGTTCAGGACTCTCAGAAAGTGGCGTCTGTGATGGACGGCCAGGAGTATGAAGCTGGACCGTATGCTCTACAGCTGCGTCTGGAATGTTTCAAGTGTGTTGATATGACATAAGTCTGACTCTGTGCTAAATCTCATTAAAATCTGGAACAAGTGAGGTGACAGCAGAAGGAATATCTTGAATCTATTCTCTCTCTGATCAGGACCATCCTTGGAGGTCACACTGACAGCAGCGTTGACGTCTCTGACCCCATCAGTGACCGCTTCTATAAGGAGGTGTGGATGACCACAGCTGGACGGAATGCTACCATCTACGAGAAGGTATAAGAAGCAAAACAAGAAAAAAACACTGACAGTGTTATTCTGAGGAAATAAGCTATGACAAACTGAATTTATGTTTAAATATGTTGCACCTTACAATTTTAACCACTGGGTGGCAATAAACTTTTAAATATCAACAAATTAGCTGAATTGATGGCTAAAAATTTAACAAAAAAATAAGAACACTACCTAATAAGGTTGGTTTCAGGTTGGACTCCAGCTGCCAGGTTACCACTGAGCCTGGCATTGTCCCCATTCACTGCTCCCCGGGCATTTTTGGATGTTCTACAGAACATCTTGCAATAGCTTGTTTTTGATGGCTTAGTGCCAGCTAATAATATCATCTCTTCCATGTGTTTTCACGGCAGGTTTTCCGCTGCCTTCCATCGTCTCTGGTGAGGAATATGTCAGAGCTGGAGCAGTTCCAGTCCGTACCAGGGCTGGCTCAGACCGACCTGGCCCGGGCTCAGGAGGAACTGCGTAAAATCCGAGGCTTTTTGGTCCAGTTTCCGTTGGATTTCCTCTCGGAGCACAACCTCATGCCCTCTGTGGGAACCAAGGAGGCCATGGTTCCTACTGAGATCTGGACTTAAGGATGGATTAAACCACTGTCTGGGATAGAAAAACACCAACTGCAGTGAAGATGCCTGGTAATCTCTGAAGACTGAAAGATCATGGACATTGTGGGAGATTACATTCACTAATTTAAGGCGACAGAGAAGGATCACTGCTCTGCTGGACTGGAAATCTTTTTCTGAACACACCAAGCACTAAACCACGGGTTTGTACGAAGGAGAAAGAGACGACAAAAATGTCAGGATGTTTGATGTCCTGTCTGACTGCACTCTGACATTAAAAACAGGCACGTGAACTTTGATATGTTGGGAAACAAGCTTCTTCTTGGACACTGTTGGAAAACGGTCAGAGTTTTTCCATGGACCAGGTGAAAAAGTATGAAAATCCAAGACAACATTGTGGATTCTAAAACCAACATTTATTAGCTTCTGGTCAAAGAACTAAGAAGAGAGTCTTATGGTGAAGCAGGTGAGTTTGCAATATAAGCCCATGTGATGCATTCAAGTGCAAGATTATGTATATGAACTAGTGTGAGCGTTGTCTTTTCTTGAATTTTACTGCTTTGGGATTTTTAACTGTGGTAAAACATTAAACAGCTGTCATCAGGCCATCAAAAGATGATTTTTAAATGAAGATATTTGATATGACAACCAAAACTACAACCCAGAATGCGGTACTTCATCCTAAAATGTAGAAAATTCCATTTTATATCCTTTATAACCATTATAGAGCCCGCCACACACTTCACTGAAGTCTGCAGGGTGTTTATTTCTCTTTGTGATACACTGACAGAGATGAATACCAACTGTTAACTAACTTTTATTTCTCTATATGTTTGATGTCTGATTCTGATAACAACTTTGTACAACTCTGAACATTCTGTTCAGTTTTCCACTATTCTATCACATAAATATTCCGATTTATACATTACAGTCCACTGGAAACACTTCAACTCCTTTTCATGTGATCTTTAATTTCCTCCAACTAGACATCAGTATTTTCAATCAGTTACAGTTTGATTTAATCCAGCAGCTGTGTCTTCACACGATGATATCAACATATTACCCATCCTAATCTTGCAGTACTGTTGTAGAATATTAATACCCCTGTATCCCAAGTACCGCTTATTAAATAACTCTGCACATTAGTCTCTAATGACTAAAACACTAACAATCTTGTATTATAAATCAATAACATACTAACGTTAATTAAAAAAACTCTAAATATCCCCCACTAATATAATATATCTATATTAATAATCTTATAATTAAAGAAAATGTACTTTATTTAGTTAGTGCCTGTTTTTGGACAATCTCACGGTGCAATCTCATTGAAGCAATACCACGTTTGCACAGCAGATGGTGCCAGTCGCTCTAAAGACACCAGTGAAAATGTACAGAACAAAACGAACAGCGTGAGACTTCTACAGTACACCTTTTTGTCGTTATTTTGTCTTTTGTTGAAGCATTTTGGACTCCAATCTTCGTCTGTGACTTTTGAAATGTATTTTATATCTTTACGTGAATGTCTTTACTGGTTTGTTTTGATTTCTTCCATCAGATGGACTTCCCACATCACAACCCACTCCTGTTAATGTGAAATAAAGAAGTCCATCCTGCTTACTCCAGTTATAAAATGACATCAGTAAATAGAGGAAATGCTGTTGAGTTATTGTGTCGTAGTAGAAGTTTCATATTTGATTCCAAGGGACCAGGGCATTTAGTGAGAAATGAAACAAAAAATATTGTTTCTACATAAAACAGCTTTCATTATATTTGTACAATAATATGGTATTTATGAAATGTGCTCTTTTTGGACGCAGGTGTTGTTTAAATGCATGACTTGGTTTTGTGTGTTAGTGCTGAAATCTGATCTACTGCTGCACTCGTCAGAGCAGCTGAGATTTTCAAACATCTTCACTATCTCTGTGAAAAATACTGTTGTTTTTTTTTTAAAGAAGGAAAAAAATCACATCTGCTCATTCACAGCAATGTAACTGCCATAAAAATAAATATGATCTGAGATATGAGCTGGTCTTTTTTTTGTGTTGCTGTAAGAAAGTAAACAGTTTAAGTTCTGTGGAAACTGGTGGTCCCTCTGAATGAGGCAGCATTGGTCTGTCATACACCTCAACTATCATTAGAATTCTCCAAACAACTGTTCCTGACCGTGTCTGCCAGTCTGCCCTGAGTGGTATCTCCTCCTCTTTCATTCAGCAAAACAACTGGTCCATATCTGCATCACCTCCATACTGGACTATTGCAGACTCTTCATTGGGATACCTGTGAAAACACCTTAAAGCTGGACTATATATAGAACGGCGCTGCCAGGATCCTGAAGATAGTCCGTAAATATGAACACATCACCCCCATCCTGAAGTCCCTATACTGCCAATCACCCTACGCACCCTAAGATGTACAAATGCCCACCTCTTTAGGTTCCCTGGACCAAGTTCTCCACCATGGGAACCCTGGTCTCTTGCGCTGCTTCTCCACGCCTGTGGAACAACCATCCACCTTACTCAAGAGCTACCCACAATGTTGAATACTTTAAAATAGGCCAGAAAACCTTTTTATTTAGGAAAAAAACATATGACTAAAAAAGTATAACTGTCCTTAACTTTGATTTTAACTTATTCTCTGTGATTTTACAGAATATGGTTTTATGCCTTTACATAATTTTAAGCCTTTTGTAGCAACTTGAGATCCAACTGATGGAAGTACATTAGAAACAATATGTATTATTATTATTGACCTGAGGCTTCCTCCTTTTTACCCTTTTAGGGTTTTCCTAGGAGTTTTCCTCAATGGATGTGAGGGTCTAGGACAGGAGGCCCTGTTGTAACTACTAGCAAGGTACTAACCTACAGTATATAGTTAAACTACTGAAAGTAGGGCTGTCCGATAATATCCGTTGGCTGATATTGGAACGATATTGTTTTGTCAATCTGATCGTAAAACACTGGTTACACATTGCGTGGCTTTTGCCAAATTTACTGGAATCAAACATAGGGTTTTTGAGACATTTGCCTTGGCATATACCTGTATCAGTTGATATCGCAAAATTAAATGTTTGGGCAATATCAACAAAATCAGATATCAGCAATGGTTAATATCCAACATCACTCAATGTAGGCACTGTAATATTCTTTGTTATGGTATTGCCGGCTAGCGTGCAACATTGCTATGGAAATTAGCTTTCACAAATAGACACTATTGTTCATGTTTTCTAATATAGTTTTGTTCATATGGAAACTATATTTTATCTATTTAACAACCAAACCGTCCTTAACTGTAGCTTTTACAGGTCAACCACGACAACAACACCAAAAAAAATACTAAAAATGTTGCCTTTGTATAGGAGCTACATACTGGTGGGTCAACAATAGTAAACATTTGTAGAATTGTGTTGTGCAGATATAATTAAACTGTGGTCAAGATTTAGCCCCGGGCCTGAAGGCACTTTTTTATTTCTCATCTTTAAATTAAATGTTTATTAATGTTCTTTGTCCCTTTATGACAAATAAAGTATACATAAATAAATAAAGATTTGAACAAACCTCATAGTGTTTACATTTGACCGTTATTCGTTGCATCAGTTCTTTCCGGCCTATGATATGAGCGCATTCAAATTATTACGGTAATTAGAGGTCGTCCATCTTAACATTAGCATAAAAGCTCACAGAAGAAACGAAAAAATTAACCGGCGAAAAGGAGACAAAGATAGTGGAGCCCAGGCGGGGAGGAGGGGAGAAGATATAATGGAACAAGGAAGAAAAGAGTAAATTAATTTATAGAAGAAAGAGAGAAACAACGAGAGAAAAAAGGAAGGAAATAAAGACGGAAAGTTTGTAAGTTCACGCACTTCCTCATTAAACCCCGCCCACTCCGGGTGGTGCTCCGGTGAACCGCTGAGCTCTCTCCTCCTTTTCTCCTCCCTCTCTCCACCCCTCTCTCCTCCTTCCCCCTCCTGTGGCAGTATTCAGTGGCTGTCACAGCAGCAGCAGCAGCAGCAGGAGGAGGAAACCCCTGTCTTCTCCACCTCCTTCTACTCCTCTGTGTCAAACTATACACATAAGCGCAGACATGGTCCTGGACTTGGACCTGGACTTGGAGCTGGACCTACTGCAGCCACTGAAGATGACCGACCTGGTGGCTCTGTATCTCAGCTGCTGCTGTGCGTAAAAGCCGGCACTCTAGGAGAAGGGGGAGAGAAGAGGAGAAGAAGTGGAGGAGGTGGTGTTCTTGTTATTATTAGTGTTAGTATCGGCGGCTCTCCTGCTGACGGAGGCTCCAGTGTGGAGGGCAGGAGAGAGAAGGAGAGGAGATAAGGAGGAAGCGCGCGTGCACATTACGGTCGTGACAGCTGAGGCCGTTTCAGGATATAGAGCAAGTGTGAGGAGAAGACCTGCTCCTCCTGCTGCTCCTCCGGCTGCTCCATGATGGCGAGTGACTCCCCAGCTCGGAGTCTGGACGAGATCGACCTGTCCGCTCTGAGGGTAAGAAGAAAACATTCTCATGGTGGTGGTGGTGGTGATAAGGGTGTTTAGACGAAATGTTCTCCTTCTTTTCAACCTCCTTTCTCCTCCTCCATCCGTGCACCTGTGCGTGCTCCTTGAATAGCGACACCGGCAGCGTGAGGCTGCAGGAGGCGGATGTGGAGGAGACCGACACAGTGTGACAAAATGTCAGATTTTTCTATAGTTTTTGTTTAAAGTCACAGGATTTGGGTTCATCTGGGACAGTGAGGCTGTCTGTGTCTGTGTCTGTGTGTGTGTCCGTCCGGTGTGTTTGTGTATCCGGTGTGTGTGGTTAAGTGAAGGTTGTTTCAGCGTTTGACCTGGATAAAGAGGTGTTGTTTTGTTCTCCAACATACGAGCTGTTTTTGGACCTTATTTCTTTACTAACTGTACCACACCTGGACATGTTAACCCTGTAGGTGGCAGTGCTGGAACTTTGTTGATGCAGAAACCGCAAAACGAGCGTAGGTTAGCAAGATTGGCCAAGCCTAGCAAAGAAGCCTGAGTTAAAGTTGGAATATTTGTATAATTTCAGTTTTCTGTACACCTTTAAATGACAGGGCTTCAAACCGTTTCAAAGAACGAAAACCAGAAGCTTTGGGTATTTTGCTTGGAACAGAAACAAATCAGGAAACATACTTTTTTTTTGTACCGAAATAGCAACGATTCTGAAAATAATGGTAACCAATTAATACCTTTTGTAATTTGTTATTTGCAATTTCTGTGTTGTAAAAAGTAATTTTTCTCAACAATCCTGAAACAATATTTTTGTTCTAAACAGTTCAGGAGCGTCACTGTCATGGTGGAACCTAAAACCAGAAATGTTAAATGGATTTCTGTTCCGAATCGATTGGCAAAGAGTTATGGTTCAAAGCCTTGGATTCCATAGACATTTTAGGAGACACATGACCCTGATTGTGGCTGCACAGGATTTATAAAAAGGGAAATAAAACAGGGATGAATTTGTTTTACCACTATTTTTAAATACACATTTCTATTCAGAAATAAAAAAAACATGTGTCTGATTTCAGTTTTGCTCCTTGAAATGGTTCAAAGCCCTAAATTAAACTTGTTTGTCATGATGTTACTGCTGGTGTACAGCTGCACAGACAAGCAGGAATTGAATAAAGCACTCATTTAACCATGCTAAGTGGATGCTAAACTGAGCTGTTTGGATGTTATTTATGAATTTGTTGTTTTTTTTTTATGCCACTAAACCACAGAACCATGATGTGAAAGTAAAACTGTTGGTTTATTTATTTCTATTTTTTATTTTTGATACTTTTGGCAAATCAACAACGCAGGTGTACATCCTGATAAAACGTATACATTTGGGTATGCATGTATGTACCGTATATATGTGTACATACATATGTAACACATATAAACACAACAAACAACTGGTATTGGTTTTCCATGTGTATAGATAACCAATATATTGTATAGACATGGGTAATGTGCTTATATATATATTTATGCATTTATATCTGTTATGTGTAACCACATATATAAATGCATAGGTAAATCTGTGTGAACATGAATGTAGGTGTGATGACATTTATGTGCAGTGTATGCAGTTATGCTCATATATACACACACTAAGATAGTTGTTAATAGTATAATACAATATGAATTTAACTCACTATTAATATTGTCATTGTGAAATATATTTTCAATAATAATTGAGATTACAATTCTCGCAACAACACGCACAGCAATAATGATTACCTGATATTCTAATTATACTACTTACATTAACTTATCTACATACTACTAACCTACTGATCTACTAACATCCACTTCCTGTGCTATTGAGACAATGTTTAGCGAAGACAAGTTTTTGTATTGTGAAACACAGAAAATAAATCAGATGTTATGAAACAGTCAGCTCTAAAGTATTCAATCAAAGAGACTTCTTTGTGCTATAAATACTACAATATCCTCACAAGAATGTGTAAAGATATTCTAACGAGCCGTACTCTTTCTGTATTACTATTGTTTTGCCAGAGCTATTATAGCGTACCATGAACCAATGACTCATCTCTTTATCGTTAATGTAACCACACCATCAGTGTATGAGCAGAAGTTGAAATGTTCATATATTTTACACATTAGTTGGAAGGAAGCATGTAGTGTGTAATACCACCATTCTGATGTGTTGTTAGATTCAATAACTACAGTACATCTCGACCCCTGACTATTTTTATGAAGATTGGTAAGAAGAGTGATGTTTTGTTTGAGAAGTTTTGATTTTAGCGTTACCTAAATCAAACCTGTGATGAATATAGATAGATATATAGTTATGAATATTCGTAGTGTTAGGGTATTGTAGAGTATTTCAAGATATCACAATTTGGACTTTGCAGAATTCAAAAAGCACATTTGAAAGGAAGTAGATTTAAGCTCTTTGGTGAAGGTGAAGAAGCACCTTGTTGTCACACTTGGTGTCAAATGCCTTACTCTGACTATTACTAAGAAGCATTATCTGGTGGAATCACAGCTGGCAGAAGAATTCAGACTTAAACTGGTTCTATAAACAATTTGATCTTTTATTTTGTAAATGAAAAAGCAATTAATGAAATAGTCTCTTCTGTCTTGTTCTCTGTTAGATTTTGTTTCTTCTCTTTGATTTTTTTTAGCACTTTTCTCCCATAAATGAGTAAGTTGTAGCTAACAGAGGCACTGCTCTTCGGATCAATCTCCCATCAGAGCTGTCACCTCCATCACTCTCCTCTCAGTCTGCAGCCTTCAGCAAGTCAGACCTTAAACACACTGTGGTTTAACTCAATTTTTTCAGCCATTATTCTTCCACAGTGTGTGTCCGTGTGCGCGTCGTGGCAGATTCCTTTGTTCTTCTAACGTGTCCTGCAAACTGCACTTACGCACACACTCACATGCAGCTTTTTACTTATGCTTGGATGACCATGTTTTCTCCTCAATGAGCATTAGCGTGTCTGTGTCATTCTGAATGTGTGTGGGTTTTCTAATGTGTCGGCTAATAGTCACTGGCTTGCATTGCACACCCATGCGCAGGGTGTTTGCTGCATCAGAATCTTCAGACCTGTTTGCTGCGCTGGCAAACCACAGCCTCACACACAGACACACACATGATGCAGCAGCTGACACCTGCCTCATCTAGACTCTACCTGTCCTTTCGTCTGTCTCTGTCTGTCCATGACTGTCCACCTGTCTACATCTTCCTTTGACCAGCCCTGCAGGCCCTCTACCTTGTTTTTATGAAATTGTGTTTATTACCTCAATTCCGACCGACTGACTGACTGACTGACTGACTGACTACACCTCTGTGTCTTCCTGTGTACCAGTTGGCCTGTCTTTTACTGTTATTTATTTGTCCTTGCACCTCTGCTGTGGCAGCCTAAGAAATAATATCCTCACAGAAGCGAAGGAGAAGTGTCAACATCAACACTTTGTGTGTGCTGTCTGACAAGAATTGTTGATCAGTCAGAATGAAGGGAGGAAAACACAAAGAATGAGGCAGACAGTGGTGACCAAAGAGGAATAAGAAAGAGGAAGAGTCTGAGCTCTGGGAGTCTCTTAGTCTGTCTCACTGACAGCTACTGCTGCTGCAGGAGAATGTGGTCTGAGTTATTCCAATAGTCTACTGTATAACGGTAGTTTATCATTAAACACAGTTCTTGCACCAATGTTTGACATAATTTATTTTATTCACTGAATCCTTGGTGTCTATACAAGTAGAAAACAATGGCTCTGTAAGACAGTGGTTCCCAAACTGGGTGTTGGGTCCCTATTGGTGGTCAAGAGATGACGTTGGCAGTGACGTTGCAAAATAGAATGATTAGATTTTTAGTGTTTCCTTTATTCGTGTCAAAGTGGGAAGCTATTGTAATGGTTGGTAATTGTTAATTCTTTGTCAAAAGGAATACTAATTCTGTAGTCATTGTTGTATCATACACAAAGGTGTAGAGAAGGCTTGAAAAATAAGGGGGCTTGGGATTTTTATATAATTTTTTTTTCACAAAATGAGGGGCCTGCAAGAAGGTTTGGAAGCGCAACTGTTTATAATTGCCAGGAGTGGCATGCAAGTACTTGAAGGCGGTAGTATGGTAAGGACAGCCTACAAGAGGTATCAGGCCTAGATGTACAGTAGGGTAGTAGTTTTCAACTGGCAGGTCCCGACCCAAAAGTGGATTCCAGACACCGTACTGAATGGGCTGCGAACAGCTGGTCAAAAATCAGCCAAGTAATGTGAATCTCTTATTTTGAACGGTAGAATATGCTGAATAAAATGAGTATGTTAAAATAAGTGATTTTTTTTAAAAGGGTTTTATTATTATTTATAAACTTTTTTTAGAAAATTAATTTGCTTGCTTGCTCTGAACAAGTGGGTCGCGGCTTAATGACCACAGGAATATGTGGGTCCCAGAGTGAGACCAGCTAAATATGGAGTTTCGATTTTTAATGGTGTCAAGATGGAAACAATCAGATGAGGAGGATACTTTGAATGAAAAGTTCAGAAGAAATGGTGGGCCTGCAAGAACAGTTTGGAGCGCCACTGTTGAGCTTCACCAGGAGTGGCATGGAAGTACTTGAAAGTGGTGTAGGACAGTTATATAGAGTAAGGACAGGTCAAAAGAGGTTTTAAGTGTAGATGTACAGTAGGGAACCTCAAGAAAAAATGTGATCCATCTACAAAATGTGACATAAAAACAGAAAGAAGTATGAAAAAGAACAATGGGAATTAAGCTAAATATGGAGTTGAGATTTTTATAGGATGACAGGAAGGAAACAAACAGTTCACAGGGACACTTTGGCAAAAAAGTTGAGAAGAAATGGTGAAATTGTTTGTGTAAGGATACCACAGAAGGAGCTGCAGGCAGGAAGCCGAGAGGAAGAAAAATAATATTGGGAGGAGTAATGGAGAACATAGAACATAGATATGGTCCTTGAAGCAGTAGAGAACGACAGTTTGAGGAGAAGGGAGCTGATTCTGTGGTGAACTTCAAAGTGGGACGCTTAAGGAAAAAGGAACAATTTAGAGAAATGCATGATTTTCACATTTTGTGCGCATTGTTTTCTTCCTCACTCAGACCTGCTGCCAGTAAATGTTTAATGCAAAGGCATGACCTGAACACAAGCCCCCCTGAGGTTAAACACTCTTCTGCAGAAGTCTAGAGAAAACCAAGATGAAAGCCACAATGTTTCATCTTCCTTTTTATCCCAATCTCTCTTCTGCTTTGGTCTTACATTCTTCCCACCACTTCACCCCGCCGTCAGCGTTCTCATGTTGTTTTGACTCATGCTGATACCTACACTCCGTCTCACCGCACAGTCACAGACTCACTGATTCATATGACACGGTGTATAGTTGACTGCTGGACTGGGCTGCAGACAGGAAGTAGGTCAGGAGGCTCTGGTGAGATGGGGATGAAGAGGAGGGGGAAGTGGTGGACTGGCTGATCATAATACTTGGCTTATGTTGTGATGATGATGATGGGGGATCGTGTGTTTTTGGTGTTTAAAGGGCATTGCTGTTTCCTTTTTTTGCTTCTTCACTTCCTGTCTCTCTTTCCAATTTCATGTTTTCGGTCTTTTGACATTTGCCAACGTCAAACATAAACCCCGACGGCACCTGTATGGAGGCAGCACTTGACAAAGGCCAAATAGAGAGGCCGTTCCTGATGTGTCACTGCTGTTTTCTGTCTCGATCTGACACTGCATGAGCCGCAGAAAACCAGAAGAGGTCAAGGATGCGGTGATTTGTTTTTCAGATGGATAGTTCTTATGTAAAGTGAGCAGGTTAGCGTCACTGTGTTACCAGCACAGGTTTTATCCGCTCAGCTGACAAGGGCAACAGATGGCCAACCAGCATGTATGGACGTAGTGTCACAGACACGGATGTTTGCATATATTCTGTGTGTGTGTGCGAGTGTGAGCGTGTACGAGATTTGGCAGGAGACGACTGTGCTGTGAAGGCAGTCAGGTGTGGGATTTATGATGAAAGACAAAAGATGACATGGTCAGAGAAGGAGACGCAGAGGAGATGAGGATTGATGGATTTTTGGGATACAACCAGGACGTGAGAAAACTCCACTAGGATGAAAAAAGAATAAAAGTAACAGAGGCGAAGTGTTTGGACGAAAGTTGGAGATGTTACCAGTGACTAAAGTAGTCAAAGACTTAAGGGCCCCCTCTTCCGAACCCCCACCGCTCTCCTGCCCCCTACTCCATTCCTTGTTGCCTAGTACGGCCAGCATTCCTGGTCCCTCACCATGAATGCCATAGTAACGGGGCCACAGTGGTGCCCGAGGCTTACACTGAGCTTATTCATGAATAGTCTATATACTGTATGGCAGTCTGTCGCTGAGAACTGACTCCCCTCTCTGCTGCCCCCACTCCACCCTGCCTGTCTGCTTCTAGTTGACCTATTTCCCCGTAAGTCACTGATGAACCAAAAGCCAACTCTAAATATCTGCTCTGTTTATTAAAGAATGGAGTCTGTACATGTCTTTTAATTCTCAGCGGTCATAATTGGATTTGAAATAGCTGTTTTAGTCATTTTCATAGTAATTTAGAAGTCAGTACCTTAACCTTACCTCTACCTCTTCATAGTACAGGAAAGTAAAAAAGCATTCAAGCATTTGAATGTGACATTTAAAGATAAAATCAGTAACCAAAGCAAACTAAAATCAATCAAAGAACCTGTTTCAGCTTGAAAATAATCCAAAAATCTCATAAATTACTACATTTTATTTTAAGAATGGAAGCATTAATACCAGGGGTGACCAATAGGTACATCTGGATCTGCCAGATCTCCAAAGGAGTGCTGGTAGATCCTGTTCAATAACATAAAAAAATGATAGTAATTATAATCACTGGGCTAAAGTAAGACATTGTATAGGTATTGGGTATAACATAATGTAGTAAAAAAAATAAAAATATGAGTTTTCAATCTAGGTAGTTCACTACAGCCTGGTCATTTAAAAAGTAGATCACAAGTAGATCACCCAAAAGTGTGGGCACCCCTGATTTATACCAATATTTTTCTTGAGGGCAGATTTTTTTTGTCTTTATTCACAAATATAACTATTATTTCAAAACTTTGAGGGTAATGATATTAAGCAAAATTTTCACCTATGATTACTATCTGTACATTTTCAGTGTAAGCACCACTGGTTCAATTGTGGCCTACGATCCATGTAACCTTTCTCATACTTCGTTAAAGATAAAGTTGCCTTAAAAATATTTAGGACTCCTGTGGATTAGAAGATAAAATATATTTTTTTTACATTTTCTGAGTGATCTTGAGTGTTGTATAATTGTATCTAGGATTAATATTTTTGTAGATTTACATTATGGTGTACCACATCTGCCTTACTTTTCTCTAACACACAAAGCGTTCACTCACATTTGACCTGAAGCCCTTGGAAGAACTGCATGCATGTAAACAAGTCCATAGTAGGAGCTGAATTCCTCCGTCGCGTCTGACTCACATTGTGCAGATCTGGAGAGGGCAAGGAAGACGGATTAAGAGATAGGGACAGGGAGAGCAAGAAGAAGAACGGGTGAAACGAAAAGGGATGAATGATGATGGGCACACAGGGATGGAGCAGAGACTTGACAGCCAAAGGTGTGAAATGACAAGTTGGAAAGATGGGGAGGCGAGAAACGACGTGAGGACGGGTTGATTAGCATTGCAGAACAAACCGTGGCATGGATCACCATCGCTGCCGTCTCTGTAGAAGCTGTAAATCTGTGATGAGGAGTCGACTCCTGTTAATGTACTGTCCGTGTCTGGGCGCGATGTTCCAAGAATTAGACTCGCACAGTCTTCCACCTCCTTGTAAAGAGTGAGCTGTTGGAGAATCACGTTGTTAAGTTTAAGTGGTTTTATAAGAGATAGACCTACACCCGGCATGACTCCCATCATCCTCTTAAGGGTCTGTAATTCAATCCACCTCACTTGTGCCTAATCCATTTTCTATAGACACTAAAGGCCACTGCACTCACCTGGCTGCTGCCTGGGTTTATATATACAGTATATATATAACATACAGAAAATAATGACATTTTTATTAGAATTTTTAGTTTTTCTTTTTTTAATCAGTGCCAATAAGTTGCCAGACATTAAGTTTTTTTTCCTATTCTTTTCTTGCTTTCCGGCATATTCTTTGGAAAAGCCGAACTCTGCTCCCTGGATTTGTGCTAGGTGCCTCAAATTCACTCACTACATTGTCTGTACAATATTCTGCTGAAAACACAACCGCCATAAAAAAAGCCATCCTGCAGCTGAAACAAGACGAGACGATTAGGAAAGTATAATGGTCACTCATAGATAGAAAAATAGAACTTTATTTATCCCTCGTGAGTATCCTTTCGGAAATTATGGAATTGTATCCCCGATCTGTGTTTTTACGTAGAAGTATTTGGATGTGGATGTATTAGTATTTATTTATTATGTTTAGAAAAGGCCTATGACAGTCATAGCAAGACAGAGTACATGTGTGTGAATGAAGAGGGAGAACAGTGGAATGGTGGGGTTACAAGGAGCAGAGGTGGAGAAGGTGGAGGAGTTTAGATACTGAGGAGACAGCTGTGGAAGAGAGGAGAAGAATAGAGTACAGTCAGGATGGAACAACTGGAGAAAAGAGTCAGGAGTGATCTGTGATAGAAGAGAGTCAGCTAAGGTGAAGGGACAGGTTTACAGGACAGTGGTGAGACCAGCCATGATGGATGGATTAGAGACACTAGGAATAGGTAGAAGACAGGAGACAGACCTGGAGGTGAAAGAGTTAGAGATGCTGAGATTCTCTTTAGGAGAGACAAGGATGGACAGGATCAGGAATGAGGTGATTAGAGGAGAAAAAGCTAGAGAAGACAGATTGAGATGGTTTGGACATGTTCAGAAGAGGGACAGCGATTATATTGGTAGAAGAATGATCCTAGAGATGGAGGTACCAGGTAGGGAACGTAGAGGAGATTGATGGATGCAGTGAGGGAGGACATGGAGGTAGTTGGAGTTAGAATTGAGGATACAGAAAGCAGGGGGAGATGGCAATTGTTGACTTGCTTTGGCAACCCCTGACAAAAAGGACAAGCTGAAAGTAAAAAAAGAAGAAAGAAGATCTTAAGTATTTGGACGTGCTACTACAAACCATTGCACTCAAAGTGTGATTCTATAGTGGAGTTTTGCCCAGAGAAGGAAGGAAGGATGCAAGGGTTCTGCTATTTCTTCCGTTAACCTTAATGGCATTTTTATTGCTTCCATTAATACGTTAACATAGCTGCCGTGGCTGACTGACAGAAACATATTTCCACATTTAGACATGATACACAAGCACAAGTTGTTAACCTGGTGCAGTCTGTTTCCGTGATAAACATTGTAGTGATTTCTTAACTTGAACTTATCCTGCGGTGCCTAGGCTTTATCAGCATTCAACATTAGAACTGATGAAGCTACAGTGTTACTCATAACGCCAACTGAACAGTACCTTGGTAGCTAATAATTAACATGGCTTATGTTCCTCAATCAGACACTCACTTCTTATTTCCATCCCTTTGTTAACGTACACATGGGCAACATGGATCCAGGCCCAGGTTGATGTTACACGAACCCTTGATGATGATCACAGAAAATCATGAAAGGCTGGAAGTTCAATGAAAGAAGGTTATGAAACCAGAGTAAAGCAAACAGACGTGTGCTGCAGTCACAGCCCCTGACGTAAGGGATCCTTTAGTGTAGTGTGTTGGGTGTTGCACAAGTTCCTATATGAGTGACAGTTTTATTTGATGAAAAGGAATGAAATCATAAGACGCCTGAGTTGTCGTAGCCACATAAAACATAATGTTTCCCCTGACTTACCTAATGACTGGACAAGGAAATTCCATTTTTTTGCATTAGTGTAAATATTCTGGTTTCGTACTCTTGACCCAAAAAGCATGAAAACCACTAAGCTAGTTAGCTGGTTAAAGCAGAAGCACAACATAAGGGAACAATAGATTGACTCAGTAGAGTTGAACTGTTATCTGTTAATAAGCTGATTTCCAGTTTCCAACTCTGACGACACCAAAAGTGTAAAAATGTAATATTTTTTCCTCAAATATTAGTGCTGAGCCCCCTTTAACCTAAGGTATTGTATTTCCTGTCCTGCTTTTTTTTTCATTCGTCCATCTTCATCTCATTGCTTTTTTGTTGCCCGGTTGCTGCAACAGCAGTCTCTACATATGCCACATGCCTTCCTGTGGGTGGTGAGTCCACTGGAAGTCATGTGGGTTGGGATGGTGCTATGATCAGAGCACCTCAGTGGCAACCTGGCAGCTTGAAGATTCAAAACTGAGGCTACCACAACAGCGTCCTGCATTTGACAGGTCTGTTATCTTCTTCTTCTCCTTTCGGCTTGTCCCTTTTTCGGGGGTTGCCACAGCGAGTCAACAATTTCCATCTCACCCTGTATCATTTTGTTGTCTCGCATATTTGATTTGGCCAAAGTTTTACGCCGGATGCCCTTCCTGAACCAACTCTCACCATTTATCCGAGCTTGGAACCGACACTAAAAAAAAAAGAAAAAACCCTGGCTTTTGCTCACTAGCGGCTGGTTTAATAAGTATTATATTAATAATATTATACTGTGGAAAACATGATTATGTTGAGGAGGAGGATACGAAACATTTGTACCTTCATGGTTGATGACTTTTCAAAGTCTGTTTGTTTAAAGCTCAAGTGACTTATCCTCGTTTTCACACCACTCAGCACTTTTAAAATTGTTTCAGAGCTTTATTTAACTTGCTATTATTATTCAGCAACCTCATGTGCACATGCTCAGTGATTCACTGGCCATGTGGTCATCACATGGTTCTGGTAAACACTGATGTTGTTTTAATACAAGCATGAAATAAAAAAAAAGCACTTCCACTCAGAGGAAACTCTAAACCACAGACACTGCAGACCAGCATGTACATATTGTGCTGCTGATGCACCGATGCAGACTAGTGTGCACACTGCGAGCTCATTCGGCAAGTGGCCTATAAAATATGAATGATAACGGGCTATATTTTTATCAGCCAGCCCCAGGACATGTATGAACTGGAGCAGCAAAAACAGCCAGGCTCGTTGTGTGTGCGGTGGAAGAAATAGAAAAAAAAAACAAATCAGTTTTAGTCCCCCACTGATGGGACATCGTTTGTCTTTCTGTGCCTACTTTTCCGATGGGTAGAGTTTACAATGAAAAATCATTAGACCCTTAAGCAGATGTTTTTCCTTGTGAGTATTTCCCATGAGATTTTTCTTTTTAGGACCCTTTTTTTGAATATTTTTACAATTACAATGTACCATTATTTAAGTTGCATGAACATAGAAACTTTATCTACCTATCTATCTACCTATCTCCCTACCTACCTACCCACCCATTTTTCTTTATTCCCATCAGTCTACCTACCCACTACCTACATACCTATCCATTTTACTTTATTCCCATTGCTCCACCTACCGACCTACCTATCTATCAATCAATCTACCTACTTACCTACCTATCTATCAATTAATCTACCTACCTACCTACTTACCTACCTTTCAATCAATCTACCTACCTACCTACCTATCTACCTACTTACATATCCTACTTACCTACTTCCATCCATCCATCCATCCGAATGGGTGAAAATGACTACTAGACGAGCTATAGTTTGATATTATCTGATGGTGTATTGTGTCCAGTTTGTGTCTGATTGACAGGCTCTATGACTGACAGTTTTAGCTTTTAGTTTGAGATTGACCCTTGTCATTTGTTATATTCTACCCATTGTTTATAAAATAGTGTTTCTCACCATTTATTTTGCAATTTAAATCCCTTTAAACCTTTACACAAATACCTCTGTACTCTTTATACTTTTTCCAATAGTAGGCAGCCTCCAGTGGCATCCTGGTTTTCAGAATTTCAGCGAGCAATGAGCCGAGTTTTGTTTCATAAAAACAAAATCTTCCTGCGGGCTAGTTTTAGAAATGACAAATAAATTTGTTTTTTAAAGTGCATTAATGAGCCACTGTTTCTTCCTGCTTTGCTATTTTCAAGTCTCCAAAGGCCGAGGCTAAGATGCAATGTAAACATTTTCACTCTTCTGTGTATTTCACACAGCTTTTACCTCCAACTTGTATAAAACTTAAAATGTTGTACTTTAAATGCAAGGTTAAGATTCTGTCTTCCATTTAGGAAATTGGTGTCTAAGTCCGCCAGTAGTCCTCCACTAGAAAATACCTATAACGGGTCAAGTAAAAGCATCAATGTTCTGTAGCTTTTTATTAGCTTAAGTGCTTGTTATGGCTTAAAGTGGAGAGCTTTTGTGCCCAAAGCACATTGAGTTTGTAACACCAATCTGACACCAGTCAGAACCATAGGAGGAAGTTGGGAAACACGTGTAGTGCCCTGTAGTGTTATCAACACATGAAACTTAGAAGTTGATACTTCCTTTTTGTGTAATCAGATGTGTGCGTATGTTTTGTTCATCTGCTATGAATATGAACTGCGTCATCAAAACCCATGAGGGTTAAAAGATGATTGCCAAAACACACGCAAACAAACTTTTGGACAAAAAGTGTTTGTTTTGATGTGGTGGACGTTTATGAAATGTTAGGTGTGTCTTCCATCCATGTCAGTTGACAGTCCGACAGCCACACTGGGCGTATTTTTTTTTCTGCTGGCAGTGGATCACCTCTGTTTTTTGGATTCTGTTAATTAAGTTCCATTTTAAAATCTAAATCCCTCTTTTCCTTTTGGCTTGTCCCATTTTTCAGGGGTTGCCACAGCCAACAGTCAACCACAACTTCCATGTTAACAATTTCTATCACAGGCGTATAATTCCAAATGACAGTTACAAAATCTACATGCGAGGAGGTGGAGGAAGGTTTTTTTTTTTTTTTTATCAGTAACACCACTTTTTAATCCTGCCTAACAATGAAATGTAGGTCTGTCCATTTTAAATTTTAATTAAAATTTCATTAAATAATCATCTATGAGATAATTTTTATTATTGTAGATTCCGAATGTTATTGTCTGTTGATCTATAGAGATCAAATTTTACATTTGCTTACTTGTTATCAAAATGTAATTGTGGAAGCAATTTTTAGCCAAGTTTCTGATGGCTAATAGGGGAGGAGACTGATGTGAAATAGACAGACACATAAATTCTATGAACCTAAATGTCTCATTTTGATCACTTGAAAGATGCATCTTTCAGGTCGTGACTAGTACAAGATGAGTATTCAGTTAGAGTTAGTTTGACAGATTTCCAAATTTTATAAAATCTACAAATCAAAAATATATGAATCTTTGCACATGAAGTTTTTAACTCTACAAAACAAACTTTCGAACTCTCCCAATTATCAGATCTTAAACATGACAAGGGTGTTAAAGATATCCACTTAAACACTACAAAGGAGGCTTTGTCTTATAGGAACACCATCCATGCCCTGAGCACTTCCATTCACCTTTCTCACAAATGCATTCTCGCCACCGTGCACACATCCATATGCACGTGCAGCTTTGCAGCTCCGGACTGCACCTGCAAAAGCCAAAGATAAATCAGCTCTTACATTTTTGCCCTGCTTGCAGAAAAGCTGCCGTCTGCACTTGTGTGTGTGTGTGTGTATATATATATATATATGTATATAAAATAGCAGTTCCTCTGACTGGCTCTTTGGTCACGTACACATGCCTGTAGTTGGACGTTCACTTTGTACCCACTCATAGTTGTTAGAACATTTGAACACTAGCCGACGTGTAGGAGTGTGCTGTGGCATTGTATGTGTGTCTGTGTGTGGTTATGAGAGTGTGAGAGAGCGAGACAGCAGGAGGACGTACTTGAGACAGAGTGTGAGAGGACGAGTTTGTCACTGCGCGTGTGACTGTAAGATTGTTTGCTAAGTGTGTGTGTGTGTGTGTGTGTGTGTGTGTGTGTGTACAGCTCTCCACTAAGAAGGAGTGGATAAAGACAGGAAAAGGAAAGAAGAGTGTTCAAACACACACACACACAAGCACACTGTGGCCTGTCTTCAGATACAGCTGACAGGTTGACAGACGTGCTGAGATGGACATAAATGGACAGAGGGAATAGAAGAGAGAAGAGGAGTAATAGAGGAAAAACGAGTGGCGATGGGGAATTGAGAGGAGACAGTAGAGAATATACCGGCAGAGTTCAAAAGTCTTCTGTTGAGTTCAGTTGGCTGTGATTCTTTGTCATTTCCTCTTTCTTCAGTGTGATAGCACTTTGCAAGGTTGTGGCAGCAAAGCAAATAGAAAGTTCACACATGTGGCGAAGAAATGAGAAGTTGCAGAAGCAGAAACGCTGAAAAACACTCCCTCTACCAGATGAGAAGAATTGACAGAAGCATGCGATGGAATCAGAATTCAGATTGGACCCCTGATTTCTGACATGGTCAGAAAGTTAAGAAACTAATGATTTTGGGTGCAGCTGCCCTTTGACAAAATGTTTATTTATGATGCGTGGATCCTTAGTCCAGAGTCATTGTCTGTGTCATTGGTGCAGAACTCCAGGGTTCTCTTCCTGGGTAAGATCCAATAACAATCACGTTACCTTACCTGGAGGAAAGGTCTTCAGAGGCTGGTATGGTGAAGTAGATGAAGATTGGAGGACGGAAAATCACATATGTGGCCCAAAGTAGAGCCAGGTGTCCAGTCATCCACTACTGGACTACTGGAGGTCAGTCGGTAACAGCCAGTGTCACAGACCAGCAATCCTAAGCGTGCTGTTGAGGAATTCTTAAAAGACTGTTAAGATTCTGTACATTTCTAGTATAAATCGTACTTCAACTATTCTGTTAGTACAGTATTCTGAAAGCCATGTTAATACATGTTACTTCTGAAATGAAGAAAGTAAATTGAAGAATTATGTGTCCTCTCTAAATTAAACAAACCAGTCATTCTTACTCTGTTTGTCCCCTATCCCCTGGAGGGTCTGTACTGGTCAACAGACCAGGTCAACACGTTTTTTTTATCCATAAATTTGTATCCATTACCTCTTACTGGGCTGCACAAACAGCAGTCTCCATGATCACCACCCATATATCCCATGGTAGTGTCTCAGGATGAGGACACTGGAGTTCCACACCAAGTTTCACCAGTTTCTTATGACTTGGAAAATGAAGTTATATCTTCTAACCAGGATTTAGAGAAGGTCATGGTCCATGACAGGATTGTGAAGAAAACATTCATTTATTTTTTTACACTGACATTTTTACCTACAGTTAGATCAGAATCACTGAATATCCCAATCCTTTATGTTCCTGAACACGTCCAGTATTCAGGACGTCAGTCAGTCCAATATTCCGGACCTGTCTAAAAGGACAGGTGTGACCAAAACAGCTCTTCACCCCTTTGTCCGGTGGTGAAGGGAGTGGACTAGAGGAGTAGAACTGCTAGAGAAATTGATAAAGTTCCTCAGTTGAGGAATGAAACATCTTTCAACTCCAAGGAGAAGTCCTGTTGATGACAATAAACCCTTTTTGGATATCTGACCTGGATGAATGAGAATCTTCACAGTATAATGAAGTATCTGGTGTATCAGAAACAGGAAGAAAGTGTCAGAAACTTCATACAGATCAAACAACTAAAGTGTTGACATTCCTGCTGGTGCACGAACAAGACTAACCACTCTCTCACTACGTAAAAACCTAAAGGAGAAAGAAGAAGTATAACTATATTTCTTGACATTTATAGTACTATAGTACACATGCAGATCATTTGTTGAAAGACCGCTGGTGTTTCTGGGCCAGTTGGAATGAGCCGGGCCTGAGAATAAAGCACTTGTTCTGGACTCTGTCAGGAATGACTGAGTGTGAGTGAGAAGGAATGTGGAGATAAAAGGGTGAGAGACACAGACAGCCTTCAGCTGGAAGAGAACGGGAGAGAGAGAGAAAGAGTGTGAAAGTGGGGAGAGAGAAGAAGAGGATGAATACCAGCCATTGTTGCAGTGATACAGCAAAGAGACACAGTGTGTGTGTCCAGAGGTCAGTGGGTTTTATGGATGTGGTTCCAAACAGCTCTTTGACAGACATGTGTTGGCAGCCCAGCAACTGTGGGCTTTAATTATGAGTGAGTCAGGAGTGGAACCAAACATTAAACAATCAAGTGATGCCTCTCACACTGGGGGAGTGACACCTCAGGACCTCAGCAGCAGGACGGGAAGTTGGCCCTCAGATTGCCAGGTCAAATTACAGTATCAATGAGATGTGACGCTGATGATGTCCTGCATCTGGCTCAGATATGGTCACTTCACATTGGTAACAACACTGGCTAAAAAGACGTGTGCTTGTGAGTTTAAAATGACAGATCTGGAATATATACAGTACATATACATACATTATATATATGTGTGTATGTACGTATGTATGTATGTATGTATGTACAGTATGTATACGTATATATATATCTGTGGGTAGGTATATATACTGTATGTGTGTGTGTAGGTAGATATACATATATACATATATACACATACATATATACGTATGTACATATATGTATATATATTCTGTATATATGTGTGCGTGTATGTGTGTATATATATACACTATATATGTGTATATTTGTATGTATGTATGTATGTATGTATATGTGTGTATGTATGTATATGTATATATGTATTTATGTATATGAATATATGTATATATGTATTATTAGCAGGTAGTTGACAAATATGACAAGACAACATGTGTGGAAAAACACTTGTCTAGGTGTATCATACTAATTAAACTAGTGGTTCACAAACTGGGGGTGGCTCCCCACAAATGGGCCATGCGTTTCAATATGTTTCTTATTTGGTATCACTTGTAAGAAAGTTACTAGTTTACATTTTTATTTAATTTTCTATTTAATGATGCTGCCTGAATCTTAAATCATCTGTAGCTGCACCTGAGTAGATTGACAGCTAGTGGATCCTGTTTCTTTTGTCATATATTCGACCAAGTTATTAACATTAGTTGTCCAGAATATACCATGTGATCTATCAAACATATCATTATTCATACAAACCTGTGATCTATGGTCAAAGATACAGTGGAATTTCAGGACAAACCAGAGTTGTTTAACAATGGGTTTCTGTCCATTACAACTGAGAACCTTGTCCCCTGGGGAAAGACTTCATATGTAATAGGATTCAGTCAAATACTAACTCAGAAAGACATGTTCTATGGTCCAAGAATCCTACTAATGTGAAATTTTCCCTCTTTTTCCAGGATCCTGCTGGGATATTTGAGTTGGTGGAATTGGTGGGAAATGGCACCTACGGACAAGTGTATAAGGTAAGAATGGAGACTTCCTGTTGAACAGGCTGAGGCCCTGTGGGTGTGGGTGCAAAAGTATTGACTCTCACTTCTTCAAGTTCTGGTTCCTGGGCCAATTCTTGCACGTCAGCATGTATTTTTCTGTCTTAAAGCTAAATCTTGTTCCATATACAGAGCATAGAACTACATTGGGTTATTTCTTGATTATTATGTTTTTAACTTGTTTATATACTGTAACTTACATTTATAGGCATTTATAAGCATTATCACATTTTTAAAAAATTCCCAAACTATTTTTATCTTTGTGTATCTTTTTTCTGTTCCACCACTGCCTCTATATCAAGTCATTTTTTTTCTTGCCAGTTAGAAAAATTATGCAAAACTGTTTCTTAACTTAAAGGAAATTATGATATTTTTGTAGTTTATGTATTTTCAGATGATTCTATATTTATTATCAGTGTTCCCCAACCTTTTTTGCGCCACGGAACGGTTAAATGTCTGGACCGGTGGCAGATAAATACCCCTTAATAAAATTCAATTTCAGGTGTTCTGAAATATTTTCCTACCTATAAAGTTTTCCTACCCAAATTAACTTTGCATGGGCACAACAAGGATTTCTCAAGTGCACACAGCCTACAATTATCTGCTACCAGACCAGTATAAAAGGTCAGAATCTTGTATCAATGACTGCGTCATTTTGAATTTATTGTTGTTGTCTTCACTGAGAGAATATTTCCCAATAAAAATATAGTTCCAATATTGATGATGGAATCCTAGCCATCAACCACGGACCGGTACCACTCCCCGGCCCAGTTCTTGGTGTTTTATCTTCCATTAGTTCTGTTTCAACGTTTGAATACCCAAAATTTAAAACAATTTTCTTGATAAGTTATTTAGAGGATAATAAGGAAAAAGCACAAGAGGAAGTGCTCCACGGAGAAGGACTTTTTTCAGATGTTACATTGTGACATCACTGCGGTCTGGGTTTTTTTTTTTGCCATCAGCTGGACTCAGTTGGTGTCATTTGAACACTATCTCCGTGTCCATGCTGCCTGAACTTCCTCTCACCTCTGTCACAACCAGTGACGTTCATTTGTCCTTATTTCCTTTCTCCTTATCAGCTTCACGCTGCAGTATTTCAGGATGTGGCTTTTAGTTCAGTCACCTGTGTGCATGGAGACAGAGAGAGGAGAGGGGAACGTGGTGTGTTTGAGCCTCCTCCATATTGGTGCATACATTGTGCATGAGAGCGTGCATCTAATGCATGTGTAAGGTCAGATGTTGGTGAAGAGGGTCTGATCAGGCAGCTGATTGGACCAGAGGGCCGAGGTCAGACTGGGGGCAGACGTGCTTTTTCTGAGCTTTTAGGAACAGATTGATGTCCTCACGTCCGTGTGTCTGCGTCCGTGAGCATGTGACTGAAGGTAACAGAGTGATAGAGACGAGGAACGTTATGTGAATCCATTTATTGCTGACTCTGCTGTCTTGGCCAAAGTCACGGCTCATTTGCTGCCTGAAATTCTGCCACTGTGTCCCTGTACGATACTGAGCTGCACGTCGCCTGTGGCTACGTCACAGACTGTTGGCTCGGGCGTCACGTGCCTGAAACACAATGGATTTTGAATTGTTTTTCAGAGTCTGAAATAATAGGAACCCAAAGTGAAATTCCTTCTCTTACTGGAACAGGACTCAATTTTTTTTTCACTCCGGGGTTGGATAGTAGTTGGTAGATGTAAAAAAACATAATTGACTTGGATATATGTAGAGAGCAGTACCTTTTGACTGAAACCAAATTAAAGAAACTAGTGATTTTCACAATATATCCCCAATATTTTAGTGTAAGCGTAAGTAAGTCATAATTATTCTTTTCAACTATTTTCAGCATATGTATAGAGCACCGTTTAGAATCAATTTAGCCCAGGAGAAGACTACTTCTTTTTCCTTTCGGCTTGTCCCTTTTTTCAGGAGTTGCCACAGCAGGTCAACAATTTCAATGTCACCCTGTCTTTGTATCTTCTACTCTAACTCCAACTACCTCCATGTCCTCCCTGACTGCATCCATCAATCTCCTCGTTGTATCCTACCTGATAGCTTCGTCTCTAGGATCATTCTTTTACCAATATAACCACTGTCCCTCCTCCCTCTTCCTATATGTCCAAACCATCTCAATCTGGCTTCACTAGCTTCTCTAACTTTTTCTCTAGCTTTATATCTAGCCCAGTAGAAGACTATGGAGACTTCAGAGAATTGCTCTGTATCAGAAACAATAAGTAAATCATGGAAACAGCCCCGCTGCTACTCTTTGGCATTGCACGATCACGACCACTCGCAAGCAAAAGCCTATTATGCCCTGAAGAATAATGCATAAAATGCCTCGCCATTGAGAATGGACAGGATTTTTTTTTGCTTGATGTTTTGCTCTAAGTTGTTTTTGATGTTTTTTTTCTTTATGAACTTAAGTTTGTCTGAGATGTTGGAGTAAAATTAAATTATCATAAGGGTTTACTATGTGTCCTACAGTGGTGGCCTAGTGGTTAAGGAACCAGACTTGGGTCCAGACGGTTTCAGATTTGATTCCAACAGCTGCCAAGTTACCACTGAGGTGCTCTGAGCATGTCACAGTCCTCACTCACTGCTCCCCGGGCGATCAAAGCTGCCCACTGTTCACTTTGGTGATGGGTTAAATGCCAAGGTCACATTCTGTTGTGTGTAGTGGGTCAATTTGCATTCAGTCTGTATGATACGGTTCAAGTTACACGTTAATTCAGGGAAAAGAAAAAACTGTTTCTCCCCTACCAACCCTACATTATTTTTTTATCCTACCACAAACACACTATTTTGTCCTAATGCTTATTAGCACATTTGTCTGTTGTTTAGTTACTTTTACCTTAGTAGATTTTGCTTTATGATATCAGTCACTCAAGTTGGAAAAATATAATAATACCTTCATTTAAGCTAGTTGTAATTATGGTGCAAAAGTAAGTTAACAGTTGTGCGAACGACACAAAGGTAAGCTTTTATATTTTGTTGAAAAAGAATAAAGATTTAGCAAAACACATCAAACAACAAAGTTGCAGCAGTAAGGTAATACAGAGAAAAAGTAGATCATAAGTGAAAAAATGTTAGTTGGAAAACATGTTTGCTAATATTGGGGAAAACAGCAGAAATGGCCATATCTGGAAAAACTTATTTTTTCTATAAAAAGAAGTAAGCCGCTAGTAACATATACTAAAAATCATTGCGTAACGGTACTGAAATAAACAAAAATAAATACAGTGAAATATAGCCAACATTTTAAACTTAATTTGAGCAAACTCGATAAAAAAGACCAAAAAGTTGGCTGTTAGTCCACACAGCTACTTAAATGTGTTCCCCTCCAGCTAAAAAAAAGAAATGAATTAAAACTGGCTGGAAATCTTTTATCCATCCAAGTTGGCTTGGAAATAATTCAAACCTTCATAGTGGCAATTCCATGCTGGCAAAAGGGCATCTGTGAAATTAGAATCCAATTCTAATAAAATGTTCTTGGTAGCTCCATGCTTGTTATTCATCCAATGGACAGACACAGCAAAACAATTGTGTTTTTAATAGTAAGGATTAAAGTTATGATCCAAATATTTTGTCCAGACAAACAGGTTTTGCAGTAACCAGGAGTAAAAGCCATGAATTGTTTACTCGTTTTATTAAAAACCATCCCTATCTAAATTAAAATGATTTTTCTGTTTGCTGCAACCACTCAGTATGCAAAATGTAAATTTTTTTCATTTTTGCCACTAAAACTATATCAATAGGCTAGAACTCAGTTTAAAATGGGTCCTATAGGTTACTATAGAATGAACTGCATAGTGGGAAAAAAAATCCCACTCATACTGATGAGCCCCAGAGTCACTTTCAGAGATGTCTGCTGGTGGTTGGAGTCCTGCATCTCTGCCTGACACCTGAAGAACCTCAGCCTCACATTAACAGTTGAGTCTCCAAAATCACTGATGTGATAAATTGACCTTCAGCCTGGCTGCTGTCACTGAACCGGAACTTCTCTGAGTCTTACTGAGCCATCTGAAGCCAATTGTAAAAAAAATAAAATAAAAATAACACTAAAGAATAACAGGCTTTGAGACTGGACGTTCAGTCTAAATCAATGAAACCCTGTCAGTGCTGCTGCTGGAGTCTGATAGTGTGATGTTCTGCTCAGAAATAAAGGTTAAAGGCATCAGACAAGCTGTAGAAAGGAACATTTTTTTTTTGCTCCCCGTTTCGATTCCAGAAAATAATTTAAAGTTTGCTCAGTGGCCTGGGGCCAGATCTGCTCCGATGTTTTTGCAATTATACAGTAGATGGAGAGTTAACACGATTGCCCTAATGCTTTTCTCCTTCATCGTTGGATGAAACCAAAATATAAAAAGAAATTGGATACATACCACAAATTACAGAGACATCATTATTTTTGTTAATGTTAATGTCAAGTAATCCTGTTTGTGACTGTGGGACAATTAGTTTATTGTTCATTCCAAATATTCCACTATTGAAAAATGCTGTTTTGGTTTTTGTTTTTTACTTAACTTTGTCTCTGTTATCCATCTGCGTTGTCCATTTTTATATTAATACTTTAAATATACAGTTCATAAATATACACTGAGTACTGTACATTGACCTAAACAGAATGCATATTAAATGTGTATAATACATCCACTTTGACCCACTTATCTGGGTCGCAGGGGCAGCAGTCTCCTCAACTGCCACCCAAATCCCCCTGCTCCACACTGTTCCTTCCTGTAGGTGGTGAGTCCACTGGAAAAAATCTCTATAATGTACAAGAAAATCATATTAAACTATAATAAACCAGGTGGAATAAGTGATCCAGTTTGGTCGCTTATCTGGGTTGCAGGGGCAGCTGTCTCCACGACTGCCACCCAAATCATTCTGCACCACACTGTTAATGTTGTAATGTACTATATATACAGTATATATACATATATATATATGTATGTATCTATATATACAGTATATATGTATGTATGTATATATAGCATATATATTTATATATATATATAGTATATATGTATGTATGCATGTGTATATGTATGTATATATGTATATGTATACATATATACATACATACATACATACATACATACATATATACTGTATATATATATGCTATATATACATATATATATATATATACACACACACATATGTATATATGTGTGTATGTGTGTAATGTAAGTGGGGCAAGGAAATGGAAGGATAATAATGCATCACACACACATACAGATATTGTAAGCTGGTGCAGCTCTACTCTTGCTGTGGAGATGATGTAGTGAATACAGTATGCGGCCCCCAGAAGGTGATAAACACAAGTGTGTGTGTGTGTCTGTGTGTGTCTGGGAGGAAGAGATAACAAGGTTCCTCCAGTACTTCTCTACCTCATCTACTTAAATGATAAAGATCTGATGCTGCTCTCCTCTTCTCCTCATCACATCTCCATCTTTTAGCACCTCTCCTCGTTGAAAGCCAATCTGTCGGTGAAAGTTGTTGATTTCGCTGGCAGCGTTTAAAAAAAAAACAAAAACTAAAACATTTTGGAGTTTTGGCAGAGTGGAGCGATAGAGGAGGAGCTGCAGTGAAAAGATCATTTGAGCCTGTCTCCTGTCTCCTCTCATCTCTTTGTCTGTTTTACTGTTTATTTTAACGTCTTTCCCCCTCAGATCATCCTGTACTCCACTTCTACTTCTTTCATCGTCCCATCAATATATAATCACGTTTTTCTTCTCCTTTTCACTCGTCTTTGGAGTTGAAGCCTCCCCAGTGAGTTGGACTTCAGGGGGGTGAGTCTACAGTGCCTACAGTATGAGTGTGTATATATAGCAATCTGCTGGCTGCTCTAAAAGCACCATAAATAGAGAACATGGTATTGCTGAATAATTAAACACCACATTCTCTCCTCATGTCTGTCTCTCTCACTCCCTCTCCCTGTCTCTTCAGCTTCCTTCCTCTCCCTTTGAATGCTTTTTTTGTTTCTCCTCTTCTGTTTTCACTTTTCGTCGTTATTGTTTTGGTATTTCTTCCTTTTTATTTTGCCACAGACTTGCCATTTTGTGACACCCTTATCTGCCCTTATCGGTTTGATTTGCTGTAGATAAAAACAAGTTCATCTAAAAATGTCACTGAAAAGATACAATAGAAAAGACCTTGTCCTGCTGTCCTAGAGTCAAAGACAAAGTCTTTAATTTACATTTAGATTAAGATTAAGTTTAGAACATCGCAGTTGCTCTTGAAGTAACTCATTTTTGGATTGAATTACCCGGATGACACACAGACATGTTTAGAACATGATTTTCTCCAAAATGATTAGGAAACTAGTCAATTTTAATGGCTCAATAAATAAGTTTCAGAAGGAAAACATTTTGTTGATTGGGTTTAATAATAAGAAGAAAGGAAAGGAAGGAAACTCCTTGTCATTGTAACATTTTGATACAAACCTGCACACAATGAAATGACCACTGCATCTAACCCAGTGGGCAGCTTGGAGTGCCTGGGGAGCATTAAGTGGGGACTGTGCCATAATCAGTGGACCTCAGTGGTAACTTGGCGGCACATGGGCTCAAACCAGAAACCTTCTGGACCCAAGACAACTTTTTTTTTAACCACTGCTCCCAGGTCTACTCATAGATTGTGGTCTACTACCGCTCAATGTTAAAAAAATTGAAAATATCTTCTTCTCCTTTTGGCTTGTCCCTTTTTCAGGGGGGTTGTCACAGCGAGTCAACATTTTCCATCTCCCTCTGTCCTCTGCATCTTCCACTCTGACTCCAACTACCTCCATGTCCTCCATCACTGCATTCATCAATCTTCTCTTTGTCTCCTATCTGGTAGCTCCATCTCTAGAATCATTCTTTTACCAATATAACCACTGTCCCTCCTCTGAACATATAAATAAACTATATTCTATGGTGTGTTGTATCGAACATGTCGTATTGACACAGACGTCTCAAGGCTGCGCTACCAAGCTGTTTTTTTTTACTTAGCTTGTGATGTGATGGGAAATCTGTGAATAACAGTTCTTTCTAAATGAGGAAGCACTCAGCCTTTATTGTCAAGGGTTATTGGCCTCACAGGCCGGACAGATGACCAAACACTCTGTGTGAGTCGAACTGACATGGGAACCTATTGACCAATAGAGTTATTGATTGACTAATTGATTAACGGTAGCTGAGTGTCATACCCTGTGGGAGAAGTCGTATTTCCCTTGTATAATTACGGCAACAATGGAGCAACTCTTCAACCCTTCCTCAAAATAAAAGGTTAGTACAATTGGACACAGCAACCGAAAAAATAGTTTATTCTAATGTAATATAATTCACTCAGATCCTGTCAGATATTCAATTAAAGTTTTTTTGTGTATTGGAGGATTAGCAAGACATTAGTTTTAACAGCTTAAATCAAGCACAAAAAAAATAATTTGGAGATCTTTACCAACATATAACAAAAAGTGACCAAAATATAGAGCAAAAATACCTGAACAAGTAGCAATCACTAGCTGTTAAGTCAAAATGAAAAAAAAAATAGTAGCAAAGTATGAATTACAAAGTAGAGCATACCCTAGCCTAACTGATAAAAAATATATAAATGTATGTCTTTACATTTACAAAAAAAGATTTTAAACTTAGGCAACATTAAAGCTACTGTATGTAACTGCTTCAATTTAGGCAAAAATATCACGATTCAAGTAAAAAAAAAAAAAGAAGCTAAAAATATTGGAGAATTTAAAAGAAAAATAAATTAGATTGACTGTTTTTTCAGCATAGACCAGGACTATTGGGTGTCTGCCTGTAAAACATGCTCCAGTCTATACGAGGTTGCCCTCCAGCTTTATCTGTGTTAAGGTTAAAGATGGGAAACAGAACCCTGACTTAGGTCGTGGAAGACAAATGTCCTTTTCACTCCTCTAGAGCCACACAACACTGTATTCTTCTCCCAGGAAGGAGCGAAAAGATCATTCAGACTGATTGTGCTGATTTGCTGATCATTAATCAGTATTAAATTACTCCACCAGCTTTGTGAAGACACCTGAGATCAGGCGTCACCAGCTGAATCTCAAGCTTCCGACGCAGGTCGCACATTAGTTTTCCCTGTCCGTGATTCCTGTCTCCGTGCAGAATTAGCAGGGAAAAAAAAAGAAGTGAAGAAGACAGTGACTGGTCCTTCTTCTGTTGACTGAGCACGTCTACTTTCTCCTCCTCAGGCACAGGCTTCTTACACTTCTGAAATATTCACCACCCTCTCCGACACACTCACACAAGCGCTCGCGGCAGAGGAAAAGTGACGTTTGGAGGACTTTTAGTCCATATGGGCTTTTATGTACTCACCCACTGTGACAGCCACTCGCTGTGCAAATGCAGCTGTGTGGTTTCCATTTACTGCATGCCTGTGTCTGGGGATAAAACCTGGAGAAGCTCTCAGAAGAGCAAAGGGTAGGGGAGGTGGAGTGGCTTTGTATGTTTGCTTGTTGTGCACGTTTGTTTATCACTTCACCTTTGTGCTGATGGAAGTGTTTTGAAAGCGTTTAGGATCCATGAACACTGATGATGTAATGTTACGTGCTGCACCCTTCACCCTAAAATAGTCTTATGTCAGTGTAATTTTTGTACATTGTTGAGAAAGCCTGTGTTTGGTGGTTTAGAGCGGTGTTCCCCAACCTTTTTTGCGCCTCTGACCGGTTCAGTGTTTCATATTATTTTCACGGATCGATCGTTAGGTTGTGGCAGATAAATATCTCTTTCAGTGTTCTGAAATATTTTCCTACCTATAAAATCTTCCTATCTGAATTAACTGTGCATGTACACAACAAGGGTTTCTCAAGGGCCTATATCCTTCTGCTACCAGATAGGTAGCTAGTCTCCTTGTCATCGTGACATTGTCATTCACACCACTGCACTCAACAATATAGTAACTCATCACCAGAGTGAACACTAGGCACGCCAGTAGCTGTGAGTGGGGAGGGTGCCATGCTCAGTGGATCTCAGTGGTAACTAAGGGGAATCGATCCTGGGGCCTTGCAGACCCAAGTCCGCTTCCTTAACCACTCCGATACCAACTGCTCTAAAATATTTCCTAATCAAATATAGTTGCATTATTGATGATGGAATCCTAGCTATTCTATTGTTCAGTTCTTTTGTTGATATGGGAATGTATCAAGTGGAAGTAATAGCCAGATGGGGCCAAAAGGAAACATTAGTTCTCTGCTTCATCAATTCACCCATGTACTGGCTAAGTGTTCATCACTCATAAAATATTGTCATTAATGTTCAATAATGATTTACATAATGTATCTACTGATTTAGGTCAGGTTAAGGTTTGTAAGTTCTAAATTATGGGTCACCAGAGAAAAGTTAGGGAAACACATTATAGAGGATATGCAAGGAGCTGGAAGTGAATTGGTTTTGGTCTCGCACAGTTTCAGTATTGACTTTTTTTACCTTTAAATCCATGCCTGAAAGTTATGTGAGTACTTTTTTTGCATCATCAGCATATTGAATTATGTCGTAGAAATGGATGTAGCCAGTAGAGTACATCGGAATACAGTTTGAAAGCTCACTTGTGTGAAATGGTGCATGCTGGGATATGACATTACAGTGAATGTGTCTATTTCTGTAGCAGGGTTGAATAGGAAAGGTGTACAAATGGAGTAATAGCAAGAACTCTAATCTGTAGCGAGTGGGGATGTGAACATGAGGGTCCGGGGGGACATTTGCATTGTGAGTATTTGGTCAGAGGAGGGGTTCCCAAACATATTCGACAGCTTTGAGCCCCCACACGTTGCGACTTTTAAGCTACTACTGTTAAAGGTTACTAGGATCTTCTTAGATTTTTACAAAACTGCAGTTCTTTAAAATGTACTTTTATTTTACAATTAATGCCCTTTACTGTGGCAGCCACTGGATGAAGATAGTGTACCTCTTGATTAATTGTGATTGTCTTTCGACAGAAGTGGCAGAGAAGTATTTGAGAGTGGTGCAGATTTTTTTACCCTTTGTCATCAAAAAACATGGACATGTGTGACTTCAACAGTGTTTTGTAGCTTTAGGCCTGCACACTTTTTTTTCTGTTTATTCTCTCTACCTATCATTGTTAATTTTTTGTCCTTCTTTGTTTCCTGCTTCTTTTTCTTCTGCCTCATAGCCAGGGTGCACAAGTTTTCTAGTAAGAATTCCAACTGTCAATTTAATAGGGCCTCATTCATCTCTTTTTCTGGTGCTACCTAACTGCTCCTAGTTCTTAGCCTACTTTTATTTATTAGCCTCTTCCAGTACATTCCTCCCCGGGAACATTTAGTCTGATGAGGAGCACCTGCTTTAAAGAGGCCGAGACTCTCACAGTACAGTGCTAAGTCTCAGGGTGGTTGTTTCAATGTGCGCCTGAAGTTTAAGTTTCCCAAGTCAACTCTTAGCCTTCAGTCCCCAGAAGGAGCATCTAGTACTGCAGCATCTCCACAGTCTTGACTGCATTGTTTAAAGATTAACTTTATAGTAAAACATTTATAACATGCTGTCAGTGGACAAATTAGAATTTTAGTTGGAATTATTCCCTATATATTAATTACAACAGTCGGAGCTTTCTTTTACAATTGCGTTCTAAATTAGTCTTTTATATTAGATACTTTACTGGTCAGCAGACCATGTATTGAAACTGTATTACTGCAGTTACTCACTAGTGCATTTTTACTTGTAATTAAAGTGATAAATTGATATCAACCAGTGGGATGTAGTTGGGGGTGTTATGCCGTACAAAATCACTTTCATTTTCTTAACTTCAGAGATATTAAAAAGACCTCACTCGTTCTAATAACACATTGTAAAAATGTTAATTATTATGATCTTATCTAGTGGAAAATAGACAACAATTCAGGGCAGTAGCCATGAAATATTTAGCAAATGCAAAGCCAAATAGATGCTCTACCTGGATCTGTAGTCATATCATAAATACTGTGGTAACTACTATGGTGTTTATGGCTGTTGCTGTCATAAGGCTGTCGCTGAGAGTGTCTACACTAGGGCTTTCAAACTCACGGACCGTGGGCCATTTGCGGCGCGTGGAATTATATTTTGCGGCCCCCACCTTGATGTGACTGTTGAATTTATAATAATATTTCATAGATTTGTTCTCCACATGTCATGGTTAATGCTATAGTTCTTTGATTATTTATTTATTTTTTTCTTTTGTATTGAACACTGAAAGCTGACGCAGACCTTGGTGAAATGATAGTGTAGTTGGTGGCCCTCCACTTATTTGAGTTTGAGACCCCTGGTCTGCACAGAATGGGTCTCGCTTTTAAATAAGGGACAATGCATATGGATTATTTTGGATTTTACACATGAATATAACACAGACACGATTTTGTCCCTGAGTTCCTATGAAGGATCTATGAACTGTGACTGCCCTGGATGTTGCCTGTTACTGTGGGAATAAATACTTGAGCTTGTTTGACCATGTCTCTCTCTCTCTCTCTCTCTCTCTCTCTCTCCTTCTCTTTGTCTTCCCCAAGGCCACACGTCCCACTTACCCACAATTCATTCCTACCAACTCAAACCAGGGTCAATTATCCAAGGCCTGATGTCAACAGCAATCTCTCTCAGCCTCTTGTTCTCCTTCATCTTCTTGTTCTCTACCCTGTGGTGTATTTTTTTCCCATCCAGATCCAACACTTTTTAGTAGACAGTCTTTACTTTAAGGTGCTATTCAGTCACTGTTACTTTCCAGCAGAATAAAATCTATCTGGATTCTAAATTGGCATCTCTCTCAGACTCTCTGTCTCTCTTTACAGGTTTTTGGCTCACTTACTTTTCTTAGAACTTGTCTCCTTGTCCAGGCAGCTTCTCCTTCATCTCCATCGCCACAACTGATGTTCTCGCTCAGCTCTTTTTCTTCCCTTCTCTCACCTTCAGTCTTTACAGTAAATCAGCTCAGCTGTTTGCTTGACCTCCAGAGCTGCTGGAGCGTAATGTAGATGTGCTGAACCTGCCACTTTGCTGTTTTGCTGCATCCCTCCTCCCGCTCCTCCCTGTGCTGCTGTAGTGCTCTCCACCTCGTGCACAATTTTATCTTCTAATATTTCTTTCTGACGTCTCTTTTTGCATTAAAACACCAGCAAAGTCACCCCACAGATGTTGTCTTTAAAGTGAACAATGAAACGATTTAAAGCTGTCCTTTTTTGAACCAGAGGAGACCTCTAGAGGAAGAAGCCATTCAATCAATCATTCTAAAATAATATAATGTATAAAATCTTCTTCTATTTTCGTCTTGTCCCTTTTTCAGGGGTTGCCATAGCAAGTCAACATTTTCCATCTCAATTTGTCCTCTGTATCTTCTTTGACTCCAACATGTCCTCCCTCACTGCACCCATAAATGTAATATATAAAATGATGGGAGTAAAAAAGAATTCTTCCTGAACTTAGAAAAAAAAATCTTAGTAAAACCAAATTAATTTGTGATGTCCTCTCAGTTTGGAAAATAAGTCAGATAAAACAAGATGTAGAATAGTGGCTAAAGTAAAAAAGAAGCTATTTTTAGGGTAGAAAAACCAGACCAAAAGCAGCAACGAAACGTTTTTTGACAACAGTGTATTGGCAAAAATGTGTCAGATGGAGATGTTTTAATGTTTGGCTATCAAAATTACTTTTCTTTTTTCAATTAGAACATCTGCCTTAATTTTTTTGTGTGCCTAACCCTGGTACAGCCAGCTCAATCACCACAGAATATTCTGGGTTTGAGGAAAATGCGTAACCTGGGTTAAATTTGAAGTGGTTTAAGATTCTGTGTTGTTTATTGTGACTTGCCTGCTAAAAGCAAACTGATTTACCAGGGTTGCCATCTACTTCTAATGAAGAGAAAAAAAAGAACATGGTTCGGGAGGTGGTAGCTCTTGTACTACAGAAGATTTTGCATAAAATCTTCACTTCTCTGTCCTTGCCTCTGTCCTGGTTACATTTGTGCGAATCTCTTTGTTTGTGGACGATCTGGGCTATGATTCAAAGCCGATTTTATGTTGCTACAATTGTGATTACTGTGCCAAATTCCTCCCCTGACCCCATATTGGTCCGTTTCCTGTGCAACAAGCTTGTTAATTAGCTTGTCGGGCTGCGAGTAGGCAGGTTAATGAGAAGCTATATTTTCCAGACTGGCTGATAGATTATTGTTTCAGTCGGCTTTAGCCGATAACGGTCAGATTCATTCAGAATCCAATCAACGTGCCTGGGCCCTGTGTAGTACCGCTCAGCTTTTCTTCTCTGCAAACAGCTCTCACCTATCAATAAAAGCCCTCTGGTCTGTGCTACAGATCATTGCTCTCATCTGAGCTCCCTTCCCCTCAACTCCCCTCTCTCTTATCCTCCACCTTTCCTCTCGTCAACTCCTCCTTTTTCTTTACGGCTTCCTTCACTCACAAACTCTCTCCTTGTGTGTTTGTTTCCCTCCTTAGAACTTCTCCTCTTTTTAAATCTCTTCCTCGGCCTCGCTCCATTCCCCTCCTTTTCTCACGTCTGAGTGTGAGCGCAGCCCCAGGCCGCTTCTATATTTCTTGGGCCATGCACTTGTAGATTGGAATGGAGGCCTTTGTCACTTTTATTTACTGCCTGACTGATTTTCACAACATTGTGTGTGCGCGCCTGTGTGTTCGTTTGTGCGTGTACGGACGCAGGCACACTCCTGTGTGTGTGTGTTTGTGTGAGGGCACGTGTGAATGCAGAATGATTGCCAGTGTTTGAACTGCAATGAGGTGTGTCCTGGAGCAGTGCTGCTTGTTTCTATGGACTCTGTGGAACACAACTCTGTTTGTTGTGTGCGTGTTTAGAGAAAAGTAGCTTTAATTCTGCCTCAAACTACAGACTAGGATCAGTGGGTGTTTGGCAAGAACAGAAAGCAGACAAAACACTGGTTATCTAAGGTCAGCTGTGTTCAAATGTCCACAGGCCCCGGGTAAGGTTTTATACTTTTTTTTTTTTTTTTTTAAAGAAAGCATTTCCGACTTGTCTATGACTGGGTTTTTCATGTCTTACCCTGGCACTGGTGGTCATGTTGAAGTGGTGTCCTTGTGGTTAACGAACCAGACATAAGGTGAAAAGGGGTTCAAGGTTCGAATCCGCCTGCTGCCAGGTTACCACTGAGGTGCTCTGAGCAAGCCATTGTTACACACACTGCTCCTCAGGGGCGCAAGGCTGCCCACTGTTAACCTTGGTGATGGGTTGAATGCAGATGTCACATTTCAAAATCAGAAGGAGTTTCCTTTCCTTCCTTTTTAATTTTATTTATTTATTTCTGTGCTGCACTATATGTTCCTGATGTTTAGTTTCCATCTCATTGGTCCCTAGGTATTGCATATTCTGTGCACATAGTATATAGATCAAACTGCTGTCAAAGCCAATGTCTTCCAGACCTGTAACTATTTTCCTGACTACCAGTTTCTGATGTATTTTGATTTCTTCTTCATTTTAAAGAAAAGTTCTCTGAATTTTCCCTTCTTTTTCGTCAAACGTGTCCCTGTCAAAGTGAGACACAGAGAACATGTACATGTTGCCAGACCTCCAGGCTACATCCCAGAGTTTCCTTCTCTTCTGATCCTGTTACCAGGCAGACAGTCTCTATCCCTGCAGAGCACGATTCACTGACATTTTACTCACTTTGAGTACATGCACGTTTCTGTCTGTGGATTATGATGCTGGGACAGATTAGGATTATACTCTGACCCACTTCCTGCTAACAGAATTTGCAACACAACCTGGCAATACATATAACATACGCACATCACATGTGTTGGCTTTTGTTTTGCTGAATTTGGGTTAATGTTTCCCTGCAATGACATGTGGCAATGCTTCAAAACATCTGATCTTCTATGGCCAACATCTAGTTTGATCTACTATAACTGACCCATGATATGGCTTCAAAAGACTCATTCCCCTGAATTTTTTTACTGAAGACTTTTTTTTTGTATAAAAAACTTTAAAACTTTGAACAAGTCAACATTTAGAGCAGGGTTTTCCCCCAGGAAATGTTTATCTCCTGTGGTACACCAACCAGACTTAAACTTTTCATCTGGTTTCGTACTGACACTGGCAATGTTTCTGTTTCTGCCAAATAGTTATGTTTCTGTTTCTTATCTTATATTGTGCATTTTTGTGGATCGAGTGTTCTGAATCATCAGAACGTAATTGAAAGGAAGTCTGATTTAGTGCTTTATGTGGTTGGCAAATGCAACACAGTATCTTGAAGTATATTATGACAGAAATTAAATAAAATAGACAAAAACTTTTTTTGATGATTTTGTGATACCTGGATTTGGATGGTCAAAGTTTAATTTCAGTGAGATTTGGGTGAAATATTCAAGAGACTCGTTGTGACATTGGGTATCAGAATTGAAATAGAAGTATTAAAAATATGAAAATAAATTTTAACCTAAAATATATAAAAAAAACACAATTAAAGACAACCATGTCTGTGGGATACATTTTTTAGCTTTGCCATAGCTATTGACAAAAGTGTCCAAAAATTTGTTTTGAGTTGCTAAAAAAAACAAGAATTTTCTAGAAGTTAGTGATGAAATAGCAAGATCTGCTAGTTGCCTAGAATTCTGGATTAGTTTCCAGAAAAGTTCTAGAAGTAGTAGTTAATGCAGTGAAACTCACAAAGATTCCTTTGGGGTTAACAATATATCACAATAGGTTGAAAAGTTGTTCCTCTGAACTCAGTGTGACTCTGAAATGTAGTCCTGATGGTGAAATATTGTTTATTTCCTTGGTTGTTTCTCAATCACCTCCTTCTGTTCCAGCTCCTTCTTCAACTTTTCATTCAAACAACAACAATAACTACTCTGTCCTTTTCAGCACAATAGACAGGCTCTTTCTGATCCATGAGTGTATGTTACAATGAGTGTGTGTTCAAATACAGTAAGTGTGTGTGTGTGTGTGTTTACCTAGGTGTGTGTCTGGGTGCTGTGCCCACTGTACTCAGAGCAGCCAAGACTGTTGCTAGGCTACATCAGAAAGTGTCCTGCATAGTAAATGTGTCCTGTGGTGTCTGTGTAATTGACTCGGCAAGGACAGGGACAAGCAGACAAAGACGACACAAATGCTCAGCCACTGAAGAATAATCAGGTGTACAGACACACACACTCGTGATACCTTAATAATAATAATAAAAAACGACAGTTATTTAATTTGGCACAAGCTTTGTTGATTTATGTTAATATTTTATACTCAGATGGTAATGTGGGATGAATGAGTTATCTCAATGAAGATTCTCAGTCGCCCAGTTAAAGGTAAAAGAGTTTTGTTTGGCAGCTGACAAAGTTTTCATAGGACATTTTTCACTGTCTTCGCAGTTCTACACTGACATCAAATATATATATAAAAGTTAGAACTGGAGGAGCTTATATGCCCCCCAACTGCCAGGTTGCCAATCAGATGCTCTGATCACAGCACCATCCTGACACGCATAACTTGCAATGGGCTCACCCGTTGCAGTATGGATCAGTGAGATTTAGGGGGCAGTTGTGGAGACTGTTGGCCCTGGGACCCAGCCACAAATAAGCAGATGAATATGAATAAATGAATGAATTGCATAGTATGTGTACATGCACATGCGTTCCATGCCCGCAGACTCTCAAACTGACATACTCTACAGCAGTGTCCCCCAATTTTTTTTGCACCACGGACCTGTTAAATGTCACATACTTTATTCGTTAAGTTGTTGATCTTTGAAAGCTAAGGACTCGGCAGTGAATGTGTTGGTCATAACTCTACTGCTGTCAGCTCCCCTAATGACTCCTGATAATGTTAATAATGTTATTGCATTGCTGCCACCTACTGGATCCATTTGCAGCCACAAAGAAGCAGATGAATATGAATAAATGAATGAATTGCATAGTATGTGTACATGCACATGCGTTCCATGCCCGCAGACTCTCAAACTGACATACTCTACAGCAGTGTCCCCCAATTTTTTTTGCACCACGGACCTGTTAAATGTCACATACTTTATTCGTTAAGTTGTTGATCTTTGAAAGGTGAGGACTCGGCAGTGAATGTGTTGGTCCTAACTCTACTGCTGTCAGTTCCCTTAATGACTCCTGATAATCTTAATAATGTTATTGCATTGCTGCCACCTACTGGATCCATTTGTCCAAGGTCAAATATATATTGACCTATATATATATATATACAGTATATACATATTGACCTATATATATTGACCTATAAAGTATGTTTGCAATTACATTTTTGATGTATATATATATATATATATATATAAATATATATATATATATATACATATATATTTTTTTTTTTGCTTCACTTATTGTTTGACTTTTAACAGGTAGAGTGATTTGCAATTGTGATAATGATAAGTTTGGCTGCTGACACCACTGCTGTCATACTGACAACGGCCTCATCGTGCAGAACAAAGAACAAATGAAAAGGGAAATGAGAGGAGATCATTATATTATCAAACCTGTAGTTGCTGAATGATAAACTGTTAAACACATTACAGCAGACTTATTTGAATTCCGATGTTCTACTGTGACTCTCGCAACAAAGAGCACAAAGTTTTGTGCTTTCTTTAAAAAAAAATACAAAAATCAGAAAAATATATATAATTCATGTTGACATTGTGTTGTGTACAGCACAAACACAGTCCTCCTTCTACAGTCATGTCTGTCTATCTGGAGACTGATTGGAAATCAGTATGACACAATTTTTACTCTGACAGTCACACTCCATCACAGGCTCCACTGAACCAAGCCAATGTATTCAACATTGTCTACTATCAGACACGCTCACCTGACGGGGGATCATTTTCAGTCATCTTACACTTTTGACATGTGATGCTTCACAAATATCTAGTTGGAGGGTGTACTAGTCATTTGATGATGACTGAAAATGATACGAAACACAGTTCACCAACATATATTGGTTTTCAGATCCAGTTATACTGTACCCTTTGAATTACCGGACTGTGAAGGCACAGAGGAAATAATATCACTACAAAAAACACTGCATAAAAAAAAAAACACTGTATTTGTGATACTTTGATTCCCTGCTGATATGGATTCATTGTTACACAGTGGAAGTCATTGATGATTCAGTTCTTGCTGTCTGGGAAACAGCTGTCTTTATTGGCTAAAAAATTTGCTCTTAGAGCTGACTTCTTTACGAACGACTTTTTGATATGACAGGGGTCTCAAACTCAGTTGTCCCCACTGTCCTTTCACCAAAGTGCTGCATCAGCTGTCAATGTTAAAAATGAAACACTGCAGATGAGTAGAAATATCCAAAACATTTAAATTAAAGTATATGATTTACCACACAACATGGACAGCAAATCTATAAAATATAAAAGCTCCTTGAATTTTTGTGAATGTGAAAACAACAACATATTAATGTGTATTAATGTCTTTATCAGAATTTTTGTTGAATTACAGTGAAATCCTTCTATGAATCTTGTGGGCCATGCTAACGTTAAACTTTAACATCAAGGTGGGGGCCACAAAATATCATACCACGGGCCGCTAATGGCCCGCAGGCCACAAGTTTGAGACCTCTGGTGTACATACCATCAGTAGAAACAAAGCTCTCCTACTCGTCCAAATGTAGAAATTAATATCTTAATGAATGTATATGTAGGGGACACTATACCAAAAAGCAATAATATTTTTCTCTTCTTTTGTACTGGAGCTTCATTTTTGTTTAACTTGCTTGCTAACAGCAAAACAAAAGCCCAGTAACAGATTTTAACTGTTAGGTCGAGACCAATAACCAGTAGTAATATCTATATGTAGTGTCTGAAACAAACCTCTGTTAGTGATCCTGTGATGAGCCATGTTTTCATTTTCAACACAATTAGACAGAAGTATTCCTCAGTGTGTAAGTCTGTTTTCTTCACTCATCTCAGATAAACAGATTTGTGGAAATTGTGGAAATTCCATTATTGGAGACGTGAAAAAAAAGGAGGAAAGAAAACACTGCCTTGTGCCATTGCTGGTCGTCAGACCAGCAGCTGATTGTTGTATTTCTGCCACCTACGTTGTTCAGCTCAGCCATATTCATGTTCCATGGGACCCACTTTTCACAGGCCACTGGTCTGAGCTGCGAGGCGTTAGACGACAAGAGGAGATGGAGACTAGAGGAGACAAGGAATCCGTAGAGAAGTGTAGGCCAGACGTGTAGAAGGAGGAGAAGGAGCAAATAATGGAAAGGATTAACAAAGGGAATGTGAACGGTTAAGAGGGTTAGATAGTGGGAGAGCGCCAGAGGGAACATGTGAGGGGCTGAGGATTTAGGTCAGACAGTCAAATCAGGCAAAACATTGCACAAATGAGTGAGTGGGAGAAGCTGAACGAAGCTCAGAGACGCTCGGACAAAGCAATGATATCTGACCGCCCGTTTTATAGCGAGTGCAATGCACATGTTTAGGATTTAGTTATCGCATAAACAAGATGAGTCTGCAAATTCAACTTAAGTGAGCTCTCAAGACCTTTTCCTGATACAGCCTAGCAGATTTGAGCAAATACAGGTATATGTCTGTGCTCACAGATTTTTTTTTCAATATTTCTTAGTGATCTATTAAAGATCCCTTTGTCATTCTTTGTAATTTCATTAATTTTTTGACACTGGGCTCTTCACCGACAGGAAGACTTACAATATAGTGCAATGTGATTTGTGTGGCACCCATGAAGATGAATGAATGAATGGACTTTTGACATGTTACTTTCACACATTTATTTATTGATTACATATTATAAACCATAGCAGTGATTCACACAAACAGAGCTGTCATTGGTTTTACTGCAGTGTTCAGATCCTGTCATCTGACAGCTATTAACAAGATGTATTAATGTATATAAGAGTATTTTAACCAAAATGTTTAGTTGTCAGCAACTGGACTTCTTCTTGGAGTTGAATGACGTTGCATTCCTCAACTGAGGAACTTCATCAGTTTCTGGTTGATGTAACTTTTCACAACTTTGTCCAGTGGTGAAGGGAGTGGTCTGGAGGAGTAAAACTACCAGAGTTTCCTCTTACATCAACCAGAAGTTGATACATTTCCTCATTTGAAAATTTAAATGTCTTTCTAATCCATTAAGAGGTCCAGTTGCTGACAACTAAACCCTTTTTTGAGCATTTAATGAACTTTTAGCATGTCTTGATTTTTTTTTATTATTTTATTTTGGTAATTTATCTACCATATGTAATCATTTGGCCTAAATTATTGCCTACAAAACTGTATGTGTATATGTTAATAATCATCCCAGTCAGGAAGAACATTTACTGTATCATTTCCTCACTAACAGACTAACATGTCTTATTGAAATCTGCGCTGACTTTTTCAGTCAGTATAATTTATTCGCTCAGTTTTAAATTGGGTTCATTCATAATACTATGCAGGACCAGTACATGAAAGACAGACAGTATTTTGTCCTTGGTTCTGTGTTGAGCCGCAAATAAAGACGCTTTGCGCCAACGCTGGCCAGATGGGTGCTGGCTCAGGAAAACACTACAAATACTGCATTTGTAATTCATTGATGAAAAGCCAACATGTTGTGAAAAGACAAAAAACTGTTCAATGATGTTCTAATAAAAAAATACAATATTGTAAAACAAAATTTGTACTAAACAATGCGGACTCCATTCGGGAGGAGGTTCTTTGGTGAGTACAAAGAAAGGAGAGGAAGGAAGATGAATGGACAGTGATGGTGTTGCTGCTACTGCTCCTCTGACATGTTCTCATTCATAACATGGAGGTCATGAAGTGGCTCGGAGTAATGAATCATCCTGCCGCTCTAATGATGCCCGGTTAACTCATTCTGTGCATCTCTCTTGAAGTCCTTTTCCCCACTGTTCCCGTCTCATACGTCTCTGTGTCTCTGCAAATGTGGGCGTTTGTGAGGACCCGACTGACTTTTTATGTCAGCTACGGGAAAAAACTGGGACATCTGACTGTATATGTGTGTATGTGCGCGTGTGTGTGTGTGTCAGAATGTGTGGTTTATAAGTGGCTGTAATCCCATTGTTGGACTCCAACAAAGCTGCTCCTTGTGCTGGATAAAATTGGGGCCAGGCTGATCCTAATGAGAAATCCCTCTTCAATCTTTGCAGCCCTTGTTCTGTCAGGACACAGTTCTTCACAATTCAGAGCTGCTTGTTTTGCATTGTGCTGGTTTCTGACAGAGTGGACAATTGAAATGTCTAACTCTATTCCAGGAACAAACCCTCATCAAGTCCGAGGGAACAGATTAATGTTATCTTCTTTGACAGAAGTGTTGTTCGGGCTTGAGCCGTGACCATATGGAAATCATATGGAAAGAGAAAAAAAGGACAATTCTATGATCTGACATTTCGTAATGATTTCAATATGGAGAAACAGCTTGCATACTGCAGCCTGTACCAATAGTGAATGAGGAATAATGAATTCCTCATTTATCAGATGACTATATATTTATAGAGGTGCTTAAGATTCTTAAAACCCCCTTGAATTTGTTTTTGTCCTCTGTTAAAAATCATTTTTAACTTCTTATGTGATTATATTATTGATTTACTTTGCCTTAAAGCTGCATACATCTGACTGAAGGAGTGCTGTAGTGCTCAAGGTTTTTCTAGAACTTAACCAAAACCCCCCAAAAATGTCAAATAATCTTACGGTTGATGACTAAAGTTTTAAAAAGTACTGTGAAAAAAGTAAGGGAAGTACTAAACCAATGGACATTTTTTTGCATTATTAAACAATACTCTCCAAACAAACTGCAGAGCAGTGAAACCTCCAACTTTTGGCCATAACACGGCTCCAGTTTTATTTCCCCCCCTGCTCATGTTGGAGCTGCAGTGCTCATTATCAGAACGTCCCCTTGATTTAGGCCCCGAGGATGCACTTTAGAGCCAGACCCTTAATGCCATCTGCTTTATAACGGCTCCTCCAGGAGAGCGCCTCGGCCCCTGTTGTTTCCAGCCAGGGTTAGTTATTTGTTTGTTTGTCCGTTTGTTCCTGCCACTGCTGCAGAGCGCTGCTGTGTCCATTGTTGCCGGCTAATCAGTAAAGTCCAGACGTGTGAAAATAAACAGCCGTCGGAGATTCTTACGTGTCCCTTTAGCCTTTTTAACTAATCTCAGATGCTGAGCTGCAAATGAACCACACAGGCCTTTTCCTCTCTGCCCACTCTCCTGGTTCTTTTGCCCTGTGACATCTGCTGCATCTCAATGTGATGTTACAATAAAAAAGATGCAGTAAAGTTTTCTGATGAAGATGCAATAACCAATACATACTGTATTTGACCATTGTTCCTGATACAGATTGAATAACTGATGTTTTTGTTTCTGCTTTTGTTGACATGATAGACTGACAGATAGATAGATTTAAAGATAGATAGATTGATAGAAAAACCTAATTTTCCCTCAGGAGTACCATTTGGAATATGGTATATAAGGTATAAGTTATCACTGTTTAGCCTCAACAAATACTGCATTTTTGTCTTCATTTTTGTTTAAGAATCTGAGACTCAATTCTTCTCTTTTCTTCCCTCCTCCTGCAGGGCCGTCATGTCAAGACTGGGCAGTTGGCGGCCATCAAAGTCATGGATGTCACTGGGGTGAGAACCACATACATTATTTACACTTCAGCTCATGTTTTTGGAATGTATGCCCCTGAATGACTGAGATTTGGTTTTCTTATTAGCCTTTAAAAAATTATTCGTTTTTGCTTTATGTTCTTTTTTCGTTTTGAAATAGGTTTATTATATTTCAAAATTTTTAATAGATTTTTTTCTGTAAACTCTTTGGATTCCCTCTTAAACTCGTGGCCCATGGGCCATTTGCGGCCCGTGGCACGATATTTTGCGGCCCCCACTTTGATGTGAGATTAGAGTTTATAATGATGAATTATTATATATTTGATCTGAATGCTAACTCCAGGCTCCGTATGTGGCCCACAGTGCAATGATATTTTTGCCAGTGAAACCATCTAAAATGTGTTCAAGTGTTGGCCCGCCAGTATATGCTGGCAGGATTTTCAGTCTTAACGGTGTATGCTCTGTGTTATAGCATGTAAAAAACTACATTTTGTTTCCATATAAAACAATTCTACATTACAGATCTGGGGAGAAGGGAAGAAGGCACAATTACTGTTAAATTTCGATGAATAGTGTGGCTGCCTCAGTGCCTCAGTGTTTCCATTATACGTTTGCCCAACTTTTGCAGTTTATGTTTTACTCTGTTACTTTTCCTCGACCTTTTCTCCTTTTTTAATTTGACCATTTATTTCAAATTTCTTAGCGTAACAGTACAGTAAGTGTTTCCAGGTCTGAGTTTTATTACCATTGTTAGCATGCTTTAGTGAATCCTGTGTGTGATTGTCTAAAAATGAGGACAGACTTAATGACATTAAATCATCTTCGTGAGTTTCTGGTTCATCACTGTGGTCTGAGGCCCATGTGTGCGTTGGAGCCTCAGAGAACCTCTTCTATATTTAGAAAGTCTTTCTCATTCTAACCTTATGTCGTTATGGAATCGGCTTCCAGCAAAACAACAAAAGGCCCCTCAGTTATGGAGCAGCCGATCAGCTGATGAATAGATGAATGAAAGAGAGCATGAAGTGATGATGAATGGATCAGGAAGTGAACATGTTGAGTTCAGAAAGGTGTGTGAAGATGAGAGAATGGCTGAGCGGTGACACAGAAGTAATGAAGAGTGAATAAGGGAAGTGGAATAAATGCTCTTTTAATCCTGGTGTGAATAAACGCCCCGTAATTGAACAGCAGTGTTAAATAATGATTGAAAATTAAATTAAGAAAACGCTGCCGAACGGAAATGAACCCCTTCTGTTTCCATCAGCTCATGGTTTTGTCTTCATTTATATGTAATCAGGGGCTGATTGTCAGACACAGAAGATAATGAATGAGAGGTTAATTATCTCAGTAAATATTACAGTCACTTATTACAGCTTGTGTCAAACAGCTGGGAATTTATGGCCCTTGGAAATAAATGTCATTATGAAGCATTTATTTTAAATTAATTGAAACAAATCCAGGTTAAAATTTACATTATCAATAAATTTCTGTATTTTTGGAGTCAGATTTCTTCTGGATTTCGCTTTGCTTTTAGCTATTTAAGCTATATTGTGGTTATTTTTCTTTTCCTTATAATTTAATAATAGTTTTGGTGAAAATTGATTGCGCTATTTGTAAAATATTTTGTTTACTATAGAATTATGCCATTAAATACTTTCTTAGTGGCGCCTCCTGTGGCAGCATATGTAAATTGCAATGAATTACACTGAGAACTTTCTCCAAGATAATATTTTTTTCCTTTTTTTAAAGGTAACATTTCAGTTGTGGCTGCGTATTTTTATTTTTTATTTTTCTCATATCGGTTTTGAAAATAATTCAGTGAATGCTGTAGCTGGGGTCTTAGAGAATCAACATATGCTTTGCAGCAATGGGCCCGGGAGCCATGTATGACCCATTTAGCTTTAGTCAGCCAGGCAAACTTTTCTATAATATAGATAGACAGATAGATAGATAGATAGTTTGATAGATAGGAACTTTAATAATTCCTCTGGGGTATCCTCCCATACCAGGAGTCGAACCCAGGCCGCCTGGGTGAAAACCAGCAATCCAAACCACTAGACCAAATGGGACCATAATATGTATTTTACAGTATATCCCCATTATACTTCTTTATCCCCATTATACTTCTGCTTAGATTTCCCCTATAAATTGCATGGAAAATGATAAAAGAATTTCAGCAATTTAGATTTCTTTTGCATGTTGTTAACACTGCGTTATCTTTATAAAAATGAACACGCCATCTGTCTGCTCATGGCCCAGCCCTCCTGTCAACTTTCTGAACTCATTGTGTCCAGAAAGTAAAAAGTTGGCCTTTTAGACTTTTGTTGCCTGTTTAAGTATATTTGGTAAAAATACAAAAATATAAGACACTTCACTGTTAAGGAGTTTTATATTCTGCCCTCTATCTTCTCTACAATTACTGTCCCAAATACTATGAACTGGGTTACGTTGCGGAGTTGAAGCAACAAGAGCTGATATTTCAGCATTAAATTTGTAATTTTCTATTCACTACAGAACTGTGCTACCTAAAAAAGTAGAATAAATGTTATCACACCATAAGGGTCTGGATCTTCATGACCTGCTGTTAATGTCCTTAAACAGCACGTGTTTATCAGAAGTGCAGTTCCAGCTCTAATGTTTTGTCCCTTCTGATGTGTCTCCCAGGATGAGGAAGAGGAGATTAAAGCAGAAATTAACATGCTGAAGAAGTACAGCCACCACCGGAACATCGCCACCTACTATGGAGCCTTCATCAAGAAAAATCCTCCTGGCATTGACGACCAGCTCTGGGTACGTTGAACCTTATCAACCTGACTGTGTTCATAGCTGTGGTAATGAATTGGCCGATGCTGATTAAAAAAATGGGTTCCTTTTCCCCGCTCCCTGTTTGTCACGAACAAGAAATACGCATATAATTTATTTATGCCTGCGGAGCAGTTTGAAACGGTAAAAGCATATATATTTATGCATTTTTTACGCATATGCATGCGTTGGAGTCATATAAGAGATACAAATGAGTCTGTGGTCGACTTGCTGCCGCAATAAATCATCTGGGTAACAGGATCTGAGGGAACTATCTGTTCAACAATTCCAGAACATTCATCACACAACAATGGAAGGACACACATGCACATGGAGAAAACACAGTGTATAAATATGAATACAGCGCTTTCTGCTGCATAATTCACGTAGCCTTGGGAGACGCACAACTTCCACTGTTTCTTTGTTGTTGTTTTTTTTTTTTTCATGTATTTGTCAGGTTGTGTGTGTGCGCGAGTTTTTGTGTGTGTTTTTGAATGCTGGATGAGCAGCGTCTGGCAGTTACTCACTAACTTCCTCTCTCCCTTTTAAGCCTGAGTGATGATAAATGGAGCTTGGAGACAAGCCAGAAGTGACCAGCTGAATTTTTGGCTGCAGACTTTGTTCGTTTCAATGCAGCTCTGCAAAGGGCAGCAGAGGACGAGGACATTTTTTTTTTTTTTTTGCAGTAGTTATTTTTACAGTCGAACTCAGAACTTCTAAAAGCTTTATTGAACATGACTGTATCTGTATTTTGCTGCCATTTAGCAATTTGTTTCCAGAGAAGACACCTAAATAACTAGATCCCAAGGCAGGGGTCTCAAACTCGCGACTCGTGGGCCATTTGGGGCACGTGGGATGATATTTTCCGGCCCACGGGCCTGCACATTTTTTGTTCTCCACATTTTATGTTAAATCCTATAGTTCTCAAATCCCTGATCCACAGTCCCCTTCTGGTTCAGTGTTGTATTACACAGAATCTGTGGGAAACTGGTTTTTAATTAGATTTTTTCTTTTGTATTGACCACTGAAAGCTGACCCGGCAATGGTCAGATGATAGTTTGGGTGACGGCCCTCAAGTTATTTAAGTTTGAGACCCCTGCCCTAAGGCAAACCAGATTATAAGGCGCATCGAACTGTATTAATCTCAGAACAACTCTCAATACTGTTCAGTTGTAAGGGATAAAACACAAAACATTAGTAGTCACTATTTAATTTCACTGCTTTTCCACAAATCCATCAAATCCTTCATCTTCACAGCTCAGTTCCATCTCATCGTTAATCGTGTCTTTTTTTGCCGTTGCTCAGCAGATCAGTGATGATTCTGGCCTTGAGTTTGAAATCTCCTTTGCAAACATGTGTGTTAAATGTTGGCATTTTGGGGCCCACATACACACACCATCACATTATATTGTTACATACACTGTTACTCCATGAGGCTCTTGACAACAGTCGCTGTAATGCTCTAAAAAAACATAAACTGGTACAGCTTTGAAGCTTGGAGGAATTGTGCTTAAATGTTTTGAAAGAATCTTGATCTTTGTTTGAATCCACAGATAAGGCACACCACATAACAAGGCGCAATGTCATTTCATGAGAAAATTCTAGGTTTTAAGGGCTATCTTATAGTCTGGAAAACACATTACTACAAAGTTGTAAAGTTCCCCAAATGTCTCTATCTTAGTTTTGAATATATTCATAAGTGCTTATGTTAGGCAAGAATTATATTTTCACGATTTTTTTTTTAGATTTATTCACGAATCACATACAGATATTTTTTCATGAGCTTGTATAGTATTTCTTGTTATTTTAATATATTGAAAAGTCACTGCTTACTGGCTATAAATACACACATCTAGATCGACGTTGTGTCAAAGGAAGGCTGGGACATTGACAGGTCCAAGATGGATGTCATACCATTATCAATAAAACAAAAACAAAAAACACAGACATAGCCATTCACAACTTTGGTCTGTTTACCTGCTCTGCCACGGCATGGACCTTGGGAGATTGAAAGGAAGAGGAGGTAAAGTAAACTCCTTGTCTTTGCGATACACGTCATCAAAGTATCATTCTACCTGATTGTCTCATTTGGTCCAATAAACCCACAGTTTATAGGTGATGTAGGCAGAAAAATACTGTGGACCACAAGTGCTGCAACTCAGAATGTGTATTTTTGTGTGTTTTCAGCTGGTTATGGAGTTCTGTGGAGCCGGGTCAGTGACGGACCTGATCAAGAACACGAAGGGAAATTCTCTGAAAGAAGAGTGGACAGCTTACATCTGCAGAGAGATTCTCCGGGTAGGTGTCTGTGTCTGAATCCAAACCCCTGTAATCCTAAATGAACTGCTGTTCTTATTAAGTAAAATAAATACAGATCAGTTTAAATCAGTTGACTCAGTGTGACACCCTTTGTTGGTGTTCCTCAATGTTTCTCCATTGGAACACGCTGCAGCACTTCCTGTAATGAAAAAAGCAGACTTCCTCTTCCATATCTTATCAGTAAATCTTAAGTCTGCTTGTGAGTGACGAGACATGGGAACAGCAATATCACCGCTCTCTGACCACAGTTGCGTTCTGGACTGAGGAAAGGTTGAACTCATTCGGCAAACTTCCTGTTTGTTAACTTCCATGTCATGGTCTCACTTCCATGTCATGGTCTCTACCTTTCCTGTCTGCTTTGCTCATAGTTCCCACTTATATCTCCACATGGTTCCCTTTAATTATTTCATACAGTGACTGTTTCTCCCATGTTCCCTTTACTTCTGTATTGTTCTGTACTGTGAGGACTTCACTATCTGGGTGGAAGAACTTACTTTAACATTTCCTTTTTGCTCTTAGTTCAATTCAGTGCTTGCACTTTAATTTGGTTTCATTTTTAAGGAAATTAAAAGAAAAAAATGCAAAAACCTTCGCCTAAATTAGGTTTTTATAAATACTTTTCATTTATATACTTTATCTTGATCTTCTTCTTCTTTTGGCTTATTCCTTTACTCAGGAGCTGCCACAGCAAGTCAACAATGTCCATCTAACCCAGTCCTCTGTATCCTCCACTCTAAATCCTACTACCCCCATGTCCTCCCTCACTGCATCCATCAATCTCCTCTTTGTCTCCTACCTGGTTGCTCCATCTCTAGGACCATTCTTCTACCAATGTATCCATTGTCCCTCCTCTGAACATGTCCAAACCATCTCAATCTGTCTTCTCTAGCTTTTCCCCTTTAATCACCTCATTCCTGATCCTGTCCATCCTTGTCTCTCGTAAAGAGAATCTCAGCATCTTTAACTCCTCCACCTCCAGCTCTGTCTCCTGTCTTCTACCTATTCCTAGTGTCTCTAATCCATCCACCATGGCTGGTCTCACAACCACCCTGTTAACCTTTCCCTCCACCTTAGCTGACTCTCTTCTATCACAGATATAAACACAATTCCATTTACGTATTTGCCAACAGAAATTCAGATCCTTGGAGATTGTCAATTCTTATTTCTGGTCAAAGTCTAGCTGTGGTGCACGACTGGGTGAAAATAGCTGCGGCTGAAACTGTAATCTCAATAACCTGATGTTGTGTCTGTGTCACTGTTTGCAGGGTCTGACTCATCTCCATCAGCACAAGGTCATCCACAGAGACATCAAGGGACAAAACGTCTTGCTGACGGAGAACGCCGAAGTCAAACTAGGTCAGTCTGTCATCCAAGCTGACTTTATAAAACAGCTTTAGGATCGAGAGTGAACGCGACTACAAAGGTGTGGGGTTTCATGAGCGTGTGTCTCTGTGGACCTCTGTGTATCTTTTACTTCCTTTATGCTGAGCTCCATGCACCTCCCTGCAGCCTTGACACTGTTCATGGTGCAGACTGCTGAAGAGGGAATTTTCTTTCTCTCTCCCTTTAAGGCTCTCTAGGGAGACAATTATGCAGCACAGGTGTGTGTGTGTGTGTGTGTGTGTGTGTGTGTTGGTAAATTGAGAAAACGGCTGCAGGTTGAAGAGGTTTCTCCTTTTTGGTGATTTTATTTTTTATGCTTTGACTGAATATAAGCAGAGAAGACCGTTTTTTCATGGTTTAGTTTTGCCTTCACACCATTTCATATTCTATTTTACAGTCTTTCACTGGTTTCTAAAACAGATTACCACCTAACACTATTATATGTGGTCTGTAACTGGCGTTATATGCAACATATTTTACAAAACTGACATTGTCAGGGTTTTGGTGAAGGCTCATGCTTCACTCTGAACTTTTCTTCTGTCTGAGACTCACTATTTACCCCCTGACAGTTTGCTGTTTCTGGCAGAATGAGATACGTTACCTAAGTCACTGCATATTCAATAGTGTATTCAATAGTCTGTGCCCCTTTCCCTCACAGTCAATGTCTCTGTCATGATGCAAGATCAAATCCCTGTTAGGGGAGTTGGGCTCACCACCTGCAGTAGGGTCCACAAGAGGATAGTATGGTGTACTGTAGTGTGATTTGGGTGGTGGCCGTGGAGACTGCTGTTCTGGTGACCCTTACTGAACACAGATGAGAAGAAGAAAATTAATTTTTATTGCATTCCTAGAAATATTTTGTCTAGTTTATCCCTCAGCACCAGTGTTAACTTTTCAGAAGTGTCTAGTAGGAGAGGAGGATTGTTGCTTTACTAATGCGCCACAATGGGGCGCTCAAACCTGGATCCTCTGCCTAAGGGCATATATGGATAGAGGGATTTATTGAAGAGAAATAGATAGAATGTCAAATAGAAAGACAGACAGATGGACGGATATAAGGACAGACAGATAGATGGATAAATAGATGGATAGATAGATAAAATGTTGTAAATCTCTCAAGAGTAGCCTTGGAGAGTTATAGAAACTAATACTTCAAATTCATGTTTTGCTAAAAAGTGCCTAGATCTCTGTTCAAGAACCTTGAAAGAACCCTCCTCTGTTTTTTATGTGTTACCCTGTAGTGGACTTTGGTGTTTCGGCCCAGTTGGACCGCACAGTAGGTCGGAGGAACACATTTATCGGGACACCCTATTGGATGGCGCCGGAGGTCATCGCATGTGATGAGAACCCTGACGCCACATATGATTTCAAGGTAAGTCAGCGGTTTTGTTTTCTTAGTCCATTCTAACTGGTTTTATTCTCAAAAATATTCTAGTATGTGTGAGCCGTGTCTTCTGCATTGCAGAGTGACTTATGGTCCCTGGGAATCACGGCAATCGAGATGGCTGAAGGCGCACCACGTACGTAACCCTCGTGCACATCATTTCCCAGACACAGCTGGAGTTGACGCTGATAATTGCACTCTGGACAGGGCAACTTATCTCAAGCCACACATTTTAATAGAAGGGGCTACGGGCTACAGGGTATAGTCTTCTGCCCCAAAACCTTCAGTTAAAGACATCTTTTCATCTGTCAAAAATCTTGTTCCCTGCTCGTTCTCATCCTTTATGAGAAGAAGCTCCAATAGTTGTTTTCTCTTGACACATAAACCTACATTTATTAACCACTCAACACTACACTGTGTAATGGTTTATTTTTGGTAACAGTGTTGAAGGCAGCAGTTGTCTAGCCCTTCATGTTGTACTATTAATATCCCGGAACCAGATGTACAAGGCGCAGTGTACTTGTACTTGAACTGTACTTTTAATTTGCATGTTGGCTCACATCGTGTTTGCCAATTTGTTTTGGATCCGGGAGTAAAAGGTGGATTCAGTCAGACAGATAATGAGGTGGAAAGTTGACATGTTGAATCCACATCTCATCATGCTGAAGTTTTTGACATGTGTGTATTACAATATAAAATGAGAGACTAAGTAACATTGATGCCTGGCTAACTGTGCCACAGTAAGAAGTCTAATTCTATGAAACTATTAGAAAATATTTGGTTCCGTGACTAAATGTTTTTTTTGTCTGTTTGTGAATGCAAAGTTAAGCTTTGGGTGGGGACGGTTGGACCATTAAACTCAGTTAAATGCAATGAGAGATGAGACAAACACTCATAAACACTTAGTTCATGTTGCGCAGTACTTGTAATGTTATTTTGTGATATGGACAAAAAGAGAGATGGAAGTTGTCACCATCGACAGCATTTGTTGACTGACTGAAGTCTCACTCTGTCCCTGCAGCTCTGTGTGACATGCATCCAATGAGAGCGCTTTTCCTCATTCCACGCAATCCAGCACCGAGACTTAAGTCCAAAAAGTGGTAAGTGGTGTTGACATAGGTACTTTTGCATGTATATGTGTCTATGTGAGAGCACTTGTTTTGTTCTAACAGCTGGGATGAGAAGAAATGTCAGAGAAAAATACACAATTTGCTTTTAGGCTCAATGAGCTATAGTTAATTCATTCGTTCATCTTCATCTGCTTGTCCGTTGCCGTTGGGTTGCAGGGGAAGCTCGCACCACCCAAATCACACTGCACCATACTGTGAGCCTTCCTGTGGGTGGTGAGCCCACTGGAAGTTATGTGGGTCAGGATGGTGCTATGATCAGAGCAGCTTAGTGGCAACCTGGCAGTTGGTGGATTCCAATCAGAAGCCCTGGTGACCCAAGTCAGCTTCCTTAACCACTAGGCCACCACTGCCAAGAGCTGCAGTCCTATAGCTATTTTTAAATAATCTTATATTATACTTGATACCGCAAAGAATCAGGTTAAATCCACCAGATGCCATCCTATCACAGAGGTGCTCTGAGCTTAGCACCATCACCATCTTTCTGATCAATCGTTTTGTTTTTATGTACTGTAATTGCATGTTATCCATTTTCAACTTTGTATCTTTTAATTTGTCATATAAATAAATGTAGCAGTGTCACTCTCGGTAAGCTCTTGTCTTTAAATGTGCTTGTCTGCTGCGTGTTTGCATGGTCTCAGGTCAAAGAAGTTCCAGTCGTTCATAGAGAGCTGTCTGGTGAAGAGCCACAGTCAGAGACCCAGCACTGAGCAGCTGCTCAAACACCCCTTCATCAGGGACCTGCCCAACGAGAGACAGATCCGCATACAGCTCAAAGACCACATCGACCGCACCAAAAAGAAGAGAGGAGAGAGGGGTGAGGATAAAGTTCAGTTTAGTTAAGGTGTTTACAGTTACATGACAAAATAATACAGGGTCAGTTTTCTTTCCTTTTTACTTTTTTCGTACTGTAGGCTATAAGATAAATTCTATCCTCTTGCTCTGACATCTTTAGACTACACAATTTTAGCCTCCTGAAAGTAGCATGAAGCCTATAGCGAAAGGTTTGTCACAAAAAATCCTGCCCATTATTTATGGCAAGGCATCGTTTACAAAACAAGCTTCTTCACGGAGTAATAAGATTTTGTTTTGCAAGTGGCGGTATGGTTTGTCACCTTATTGTGAGACGTCAATCCAGTGAGTGGTTAATGAAAACTCTGTTGTTTTACTCAACTCGCTGATACAGAGGAATTCTTCCAAAAGTCTTCTTGTGTGGATAAAATTGATATCTGAGGTGCTGTGAGGTCCTGGGGGGCTTTTAGTGGAATGTCACATTGGTCATAAGTGTGCCTCAGCTGTAATGATTAAATAATTACAAGCCTCCAGTCACTAGGTGGCAGCACCTCATTCAGTGGTTTGGACATATAAAAATAACATGTTATTGGGGGGTGGCTTGGTGGGTGTGAAAACATTTTTGTCCTCAAGTTGGGTGTTGGGGCATGATATGAATTAATTGAGAACCACCAGTTTCCACTCTGTACCTCAGTCTGACCTCAAACCATCAATCAGTTAGATGTAGCTCTTTTCCTACAATCTTCTCATAGGGACTAATGCCAGTCCACACCGATACTTTCTCACAGAACTGATGTACACGGACAAACAGCCATTCAGTCATTCTCACTCGGAAGTGGCATTCACAATTCAGTGTACAACTAAACCAACTCCAATCTGCATGTGTTTGAACTGTGGGAGAGAGAGCTGGGGTTTAGAACACATGGAACATAAAGCACAAAACACCCCGGAAACAGTGTCTTAGACAGACATGGAACAAAAAAAGCATTACTTTTAGATTCATAATAAGGCATAGTTTTTTTCAGAAATGTTCACCTATCTATCTGTCTTTCTATCTGTCTGTCTCTCTGTCTTTCTATCTATCTATCTGTCTGTCTGTCTGTCTGTCTGTCTGTCTGTCTGTCTGTCTGTCTGTCTGTTTCAGTCATCCATTTTTGTCTGTCTATTTGTCTCTCTGTCCGTCCATCTGTCTGCGTGTCTTATCTGTCTGTCTTATATGTCTATCTGTCTGTCTGTCTTATCTGTCTGTCTACCTATCCACCCATTTCTGCATCCATCTGGCTTGAAAATAAAACCACTTAAATTCTGCTTGTAAAACTGCAAAAAATAGCAAATAATTAAAGTAGTGTGGTAGATGACCTTGGCAAATATATAAATTGTGGCTAACTAAGTTAACTAACCGAGTGCCCTTGTTGTGTCTTGGTTGCTGCTGGGGAAGCAGTTGGCTTTTGTTCTTTCCAACTAATTCCATTCAGCTGCAATGTGTTTGTAGTGGGACTGGATTGATTTAGGTTGAAATAAAATCCCGTAATTTTTTGTCACAGACGTTTTTACTCCCTTAATTTAACTGAGGAGACCACTAATTATAGAGAGAAAAATTTATTTTTAATTTAATTACAGTCAATATTTACCTTTGCATTGGGTCTGTTGGTGTTTCCTTATTTCAAACTTATTTTTTTACCACTTTCACCTTGATTACGTTTCTAAAACTCTCCTTCTTCCTGGTGCCCATCAGCAAAGCCAGTCCTGATCAAACGTCTCTGCTTGAGGAGGATCAAACTTGGCTCAGTCTCAGAAAAGCTCTCAAAAGCTGAGCCAGGTTCTAGCTGAACTTTTTCTAGTTTCCCAGTGAATTAAGTCTGAGAACTTTGTAATTCCTAGTTGGAAAACATTTTCTTCTTTAACTTTTTAGACTTTAGCCTTATATTTCTTTGCTCATTATTGCAGCACAGCAGCCTATTTACACTGAAGGACCTCGAGCTACAATAACATTTACATAATGTTAAAAAGAAAGTAAAAACATTTATATTTCTAATAATATAAAAAAGTGTTTGTCTTCAGGTGTTTTACAAACAGAAGAGACCAAAGTTTTTTGTTTTTATGGTCTTAGTTATTCAACAAATGAAATATTTATACCCTGAACCATGAACTGAAACTAATATGTTGACTGTTTTTGAACAAAGCTCTTTTATGTGTTTGTGACATATTTTTGGTTGTATAATTTTTATTAAAGTAAAGTTAAAAGTAGGACAAAAGAAGGTGGAGGTGGGCCCGCATCTATTGTCGGCCTTCTTGTTTGCTTTAGTGATGGACAGATTGACAGATGAGGTCAAACAGGAGTCTCCATGGACCACGATTTTTCCAGATGTCATTGTGATCTGCAGTGAGAGCAGGCAACAACTAGAACAGAACCTAGAGAGGTGGAGGTTTGGACTAGAGAGAAGAGGAATGAAGGTTGTAGGTGGTAGGAGAGACAAGGATGGACAGGATCAGGAATGTTGTTGAATAGAGGGACAACACAGACAGGAAGATTTGGAGAAAAAGCTAGAGAAGCCAGATTGAGATGGTTTGGACATGTGCAGAGGAGGGACAGTGGATACAATGGTAGAATGATCTAGAGATGGAGCAACCAGGTAGGAGACAAAGAGGAGATTTATGGATGCAGTGAGGGTTGGAGTCAGAGTAGAAGATACAGAGGACAGGTGGAGACGGGAAATGTTAATTTCCGTGTGGCAAGATATTTTTGAGTACTCAGAGCAGAGAATATTTTAATTCACCAAATGCTAGGTGATCTGAGCACAGCACCGTCCCGACTCAAATAACTTCCAGTGGTCTCACCACCAACAGGAAGGCTCATAGTATAGTGCGGTGTGATTTGGGTGGCAGTCATGGAGACTGGTGCTCTTGTGACAAGGTAACAGATGACGATAAATGAATGCATGTTATTTCATGGCCCTTTTAATATGTCATGACATTTAACTTATCTGAACTGATTCATTATGTTTAGTTTGGTTTATACATAACTATAAACAATTCTAGTATTACTAAGTTATTGTCTCATCCAGTCTGCTATCTCAGGCTTTTATTTTGGTTGGTTGAATTTTACCAGTTTCTATTTCTTCACTAACTTTTACCATTCACTCAGTGTAAATGTATTTTCTCCACGGTTGGCTTCAAAGCTGAGTGAGTGATAAACACTGGCTAAATTTTCTCTCTGGAAAATGTATGGATTCTGAACTGATGATAGAGTTTTTAGATTTAAAATACATAAAAAAAAGCCAGGGGTATCTTGCCGATATCTGCCTCGAATGAGGTTTGGTTAGTGATGATTTTCAGAAACGTCTCATCACTTTAGAGACTCGGCCTCTCGGCAGCTGTCAGGTGGGGAGAACGAGCTGCTTCTACCACCGTCTCTGCTTTGAGCAGCTGTTAGAGTGAAAACGCTGGGAGCTAATGTTTTCTACCTCGATACACATTGTAATATTGGAATTTATACTCTTATTCAAAAGGGCTAAAAAGAAGTGCCCTGAAGGAGTTGGGGTTTGTGAATGCCAAAATCGTGAGGGGTTTAGTAATGAACAAAAGTAATTCAAGTAAAAAAAATTAAAATAGAGCAGTGGACTGAATCTGATCCCTGTTAGTTACGTCCTCGAACGTTTCTCTTCAACTTCTCTTCTGCTGCTTCTTTCAGATGAGACGGAGTATGAGTACAGCGGCAGCGAGGAGGAGGATGAAGAAAGAGACATGGGTGAACCGAGGTCAGTGTCTCTCACGTGGAATAAATTCCCAATTATCGACACTTTGCCAACTTGTGTCCCTTTACTGGTTGCAACTGCAGCTCCATCATCAACATCCCCGGAGAGTCCACGCTCAGACGGGACTTCTTGCGCCTTCAGCTGGCCAATAAGGAGCGCTCGGAGGCACAGAGGCGGCAACAGCTAGAGCAACAGCAGAATGAGGAGCACAAGCGCCTGCTGCTGGCTGAGAGGCAGAAACGCATTGAGGAGCAGAAGGAGCAGAGAAGGCGGCTGGAGGAGGTTAGGAGACAAAGAGTGAACAACCCCTGATACCATTTACAGTGCACATTGTACATTTGAAGCGGCCATTAGGGGGCGTAAATGCACTGTGTTTACTGGGCCTCTTTAGTTGAATATATCCTTGATAACCCTGCAGGAATTGAAGAAACACAACGGCCCTGATTCTCTCCTTTTTAAACATTTTTACAACCAGCTGCTGCCACCTAGTGGAAGAGTGATTATTTTTTGTTATTGTGGCGTAACAAACAAAGACAAATTATTGTTGTAAAATTAAAAACAGCTCCAACATCAGACTTTAATCAGCTGAGAACAACCTGGAGAAGGACACATAGAATGGAGAACAGGTTATTTGGACAAAGGATACAAAACCAATGAACCAGAACCAATAAAATTAAAATATTTGGCGAATTGAGAATTGAGAAAAATATCATCAGAGAATCTAAAGAACACCTTTCTTCCAGGAGTTGGAGGTACCATGGTGGAAAACCTACTTCTTTGTTGTTCTATCGGACTCAGAAAACTAATTTTCACACAGTTGTACGTTTTAGCAAGAATCTGCAGAGACGTCCATTGGAAGTGATAGGACTAAGACGTTGCAGCCGAGCTCAGCTGTCTCTGTCGTTCCTCCTGTGCAGCAGCAGCAGCGAGAACGTGAGCTGAGGAAACAGCACGAGAGGGAGCAGAGGAGGCGCTACGAGGAAATGGAGCAACTCCGCCGAGAGGAGGAGAGGAGGCAGGCGGAGAGAGAGCAGGTTGGCGCTATTTGCTGTAATTATGGAAGTGTAAATGTGACCAGAGCAGAGCTGCGTAAATGAGCACCATAATGGTGATGATGATTAAATTTTTCATTTTCCTCATTTGGCTGTGAAACTTGGTATTCTGTCTGGATTTACAGAGTGTTGGCAGTTGTCCTTAAATCACCTTAGAGATTCTTGTTTCGTCTTCTCTCTCTCTCTCTCTCCAACACCCTAACTTTTAGGCGCTTTGGACATACTGCTCTGCTGAACATCTTATCTCTGTCCTCTTTCTCAGATTAAGGCTGGGGGAAAAAAAATCTACATTTTTACAGATCCAAAGAGCCTGCCCGTCACATGACACCTTTATTTAGTCCAGTGTCCGTTCAATGGACCTTTTCTCTACATTTGTTCATCAACTGAGGATCAATCAAAAAAAATAAAATATATATTTATATATATATATATATATATATATATATAATATTTTGATTTTTTTTCAAGGAAACAAATATGTCAGAAAATGGCCCATTCAGGAAAGTTCCCCAAACGTAATTTATTTTTTTTTTCATCTGTGCACCTCCTACAGGCATCTTGCACATCTCTTCGTAATTTGGGAATTCAGTGTTGTAGAGCAGCGGTACCGATCCCCAACCACTGGGCTGAGGATCGGTACTGGTCCGTGGGTGAATTGGTGCCTGGCCGCAGAGAAATTATGTTTCCTTTTGGCCCCATCTGGCTATTACTTCCACTTGATCCATACCCATATGAGCAAAAGAACTGAACAATAGAATGGCTAGGATTCAATCATCAATAATGCAACTATATTTGATTAGGAAATATATTTTCTCAGTGAAGACAACAACAATAAACTCAAAATGATGCATTGATACCAGTCTGGTAGGAGAAAGTTATAGGCTGTGTGCACTTGAGAAATCCTTGTTGTGCCCATGCACAGTTAATTCAAGGAGGAAGATTTTATAGGTAGGAAAATATTTTAACACTGGAAATTTCATTTTATTAAGGGATATTTATTTTCCACAACTTAACGACTGGCCCGTGAAAATAGCACAAGATATTTAACCGACGGTGGCGCAAAAAAGGTTGGGGAACACTAGTTGTCTTTGTTGCATAATTTATACGTCATTTTCTAACATTTGGGTAAAATCACCTGGATTGAGTGCTTATAGAAATTGCATAACATAATAACTGTAATTTTAATATATATTTTTTTATCATTCCTGTCTTTTTTTTTCTGAACTTCCCACTCTTTTATTCAACAAATAATATTTTGTTTTTCTCCTTTTTCACTCTTTGAATTAACACTGTTTCAAAGAGTTTTAGAAACATATCCTCGTTTCTTTCTCAGTCGTTCCAGAAAATATAAAGTGCCATCTGTCTCGTGACGTTCATCATTAACAGCCGCTACCTGAGGACATTTTCATCTCTGTTTCTTATTCTCACACTTTTTCTATCTCCAATTCTGGTGTTGAACTTTCCTGACTGTTTCCCTCTTCTTCCAATCCTGCGGCTCAGGAGTACATTCGTAGACAGCTGGAGGAGGAGCAGAGACAGTTAGAGATTCTCCAGCAGCAGCTGCTGCAGGAACAGGCTTTACTGCTGGTAACGATGGTTCTCCGATGTCTCCCTGTCTGTGCCGTGCTGTGCTGTGTGAAACTCCCCTCCACCACCACCTAAACTGTCACTGCATGCATCCAACCGCTTGCTCAGAAAGTGGTAGTGATGAAATTCACAGTCTATTAGAGTCCATTAGTCAAGTCATTACGGAGAACAAGGCTGCATGTACTGCAGAGACCTGGTCGGCCAGTCGTTCTCCAGTTGTCCTTTACTCCAACCTACAAGTGATTATATTTAACGAAGCAGAGGACAAACCTTTATAGACCTATTTTGCAGCCACAGGAAGTTCACAAATGAATTCTGCCATTGCATCCTGTGAGGACGAAGCTTTCCAGAAAATGGTTCTCTATACCACCGTAACTTTGTTCATGGAACTTTTGATGGTCCCTTGTTATTCAATATGTTTTTATCATGTTTGTGTCCCCATTGTCCAACCATTATCACGGCTACATGCGTTTGTTAATGCAGATAGGCCTGTGACTATAAGAGATCCTCCTGCTAGAAATGATTATTATCATTATCATGAGACCAATTAACAATGAAGTGAAGTTTTATTTTCATTTTTTTTTTTAACAATATCAAATGGTACCTGAACGCCCCTTTCGTATGGACACATCACTGAGCAGGCAATGATGATGCCTTGTCGATGCAATTCATCAAGGCTAGCAAAAATTTCACATATGTTGCCATTAATTGATTTATTGATTATGGTCCCAGGCCTGGTGGACAGGTGATTCTTCAGTTACAGGATAACATAAATGGACATTAAAAATAATTCTGTCATTAAACTGTTTTGCAGACAAAGAAAACTAAAATGTGTTCCGTTCTAAGTTCTTACTGATTCAATCTGGCTCCAAATCAGCTGAAGTTTTTCATCTAAAAGTGAAAATGTATTTTTGGATGATGAGATTATTAATATTTAATGACTAACGAGGCTAAATTCTAAAAAGAAAAAAAAATTAAGAACCTTTTAGCATTTTTCCCATTATCATCATTCACTGTCACTGTCATTACAGCTGTGTGATGATAAAAAGGACATGAGCTTAATGATGATATTCACCATTTTATTTTTCTGTACTCCTCAGACTTGGCTTGAACAAATCTGTCTAAAGCGGTACACACATACTTTAATTTTCTTTGGAGACCCTGGCCCTGAACCCATCTCATATAATTGGAAACCTGTTCTGGTGTCAAACAGACTGTTTTTATAATGCCTGGCATTTCCTTTGACTGAAAAATCACCTTTGTTGGTTTTGCATGATCTGTAAAACAAATATTTAAGAGTTTGCAAATACTTCCAAACCTAAACACTTAAATATTTAAAGAGGTTTTATGGAGATATTTTATGTGAGTACTTGGGTATTCAGAGATACGTTTATTTAGTGCACACGACAGCAAACAGTTTGGGTAAATATTGATGAGGTGATTAATTCAGAAAGTATTTGCAACTCCCTGCTGTTCATTAATGAGCCGAACTCGAGGAAAGTCTGTGTTTGTATATGTGTGTGTGTGTGTGTGTTTGTGTTTCTCAGTCAGCTCTCAGCTTCTCCTTCACACTCTCTTATTTCTCGCCCTGCTACACCATCTATACCTGCAGGAGTACAAGCGAAAGCAGATAGAGGAGCAGCGGCAGGCGGAGCGTCTTCAGAGGCAACTCCAGCAGGAGAGAGCCTACCTGGTCTCCCTGCAGCAGCAGCAGCAGCAACAGCAGCAGCAACAACAGCAGCAGCAGCAGCAGGAGGGAAGACAGGCAGAGAAGAAACAGCTCTATCACTATAAAGATGTCATCAATCCTAATGACAAGCCAGCCTGGGCAAAAGAGGCGAGTACTGCCATGCTTGATTTGAAAACGTGATTATCCTGTGGACGTGTCTACATTTACAGTCCAAAGTACCACTACTTTAACCTGATTTCCCTTCAGCCATATGTTTTATCCTAGGGACTTAATGTTCCTCAACCAGTTGTCCAACATCATATGCTGAAATGCAGCTGGAAACCTTCACAGAGCTTAGCAGTTTAGACGTTTCCCAAAAGCTCTCTCCTTAGTTTTCGTTGAACTCTCTCTGACATAAAGACATAACAGCAGAACTGAATAGTTCAGTCACCAGTCGTTGCATACAACTTTAAACCATCATAATCCAGTGTAAAGCATAAATACTGGGCTACATCACCACTGCTGTCTTGAAGAGACATATAGAAAGTGATTGTCCTCACTGTCTTTAGGTCCAGGCTAACAACAACAAAGGCTATTCATTTAACTTTTTTTTGTCAATTCAGCAGGATTTATGAGATGCATATTGTAAATTTGTTGTCTGCTTTGTTTTGTCCTGTTTCCTGTTGCTCACCTTCCTTTGACTCTTGACACCCAGGTCCCTAAGCAGCAGCAGCAGCAGCATCCACAGCATGCTCCTAGTAATCTGCCCCACCCCCAACTACGACATCGCCAGTCGTTCAATCAATCACCATCATCCTCTTGCTGCCAAGGCCAACCCAGACACCAACCTCCCAGACGAACCCAGTCCCAAATCCAGGCTCACCCCCCAAAGGTTGTCCCGAAGCAGCTCCCATATATCAGAGAATCCTTAGATCCAGGCTGGAAGCAGGAGATAAGTCAGCAGGTCAGGGAGTTCAGGGCCCAGAAACTGAGTCAGAGGGGCTGCAGTCCTGAACCCACCAAGAAACAGAGTCAGGTACCTAAGAAAACCCCCGGTCAGAACCATAAAGAGCACTCTGACCCTTCTAGTCCAGCACCAAACTCTAATCTTCTGAGGGCCAATAATCAGAGAGAGAAGAGTGGAGACAGACCCCTGTCTGCACCTGTAGAGGGTGCTGTTCTGGGGCCAAAGTCTCCAGATCTACAGCCTAAGCTCCTTCAACCTCAAGGAAATATACAGAAACCCCAGTCTGGACCAAACAAACCTCTAAACCCTGCTGTTCAAATGGTTAGTGACGACCATCGGCGATAGTAGATCATAGTCTGTAGATGTAGATCGACTTAGAGAAGTCTTTAACCCAAACTAAAGTAGATGTTAGAATCTTCTCTCAGCCACAGCAGCACTTCCAGAGCTTAACTTCTGTTCCTCTCCTTCTCCGCGTCCTTTCCTGAGAGAACTCTCCCGTGGACGGAAGTGTGTTTGTGCTACTCTGATTCTATTAGAGCAGAATCTTTCCTTCGTCTGACCTTCCTGAGTCAGACTGGGCAAACATGCTCACACACACACACGACCTGGCTGAGAGATAACTAACAAGTCATCGCCTCACTGAACACATGATGTCCTTGCGATGTGTCTAACAAACTTTTTTCCTCTCCTGTAGTACTCTTCCTTTTGATATCAGACAACCAACACTAAATATATTAGTTATGTTAGTTATTTAAGGCTGGACAAAACAGATATTCAGTTTCTTCTTCTGCTGCTTATTTTCAACAAATGTTAGTCCATATATTCTTCTCCTTTCAGCCTGTTCTCTTTCCAGGTGTTGCCACAGCAGATTTACGATTACTTTCTCACCCTCTGTATGTTCTTCATGTCCTCTCTCACTGCATCCATCAAACTCCTCTTTGTCTCCTACCTGGTAGCTCCATTTCTAGGGCCATTCTTCTACCAATGTATCCACTGTCCCTCCTCTGAACATGTCCAAACCATCTCAATCTGGCTTCTCCAGCTTTTTCTCCAAACCTTCCTGTCTGTGTTCCCTCTAATCACCTCATTCCTGATCCTGTCCATCCTTTTCTCTCCGCAAGAGAATCTCAGCATCTTTAACTCCTCCACCTCCAGCTCTGTCTCCTGTCTTCTATCCATTCCTAGTGTCTCTAACCCCATGTCTGGTCCAACAACTGTCCTTTAAACCTTTCCCTTCACCTCAGCTGACTCTCTTCTTTCACAGATCACTCCTTTCTCACGTTTCTCCAACTGTTCCATCCTGTCTGGTGAAAGAACCATTTTGTTGCAGTTTATGTCGTTTTGCACAGTAGAGAATAACAGCAGTGTTATTCTCTTGTGTTTTCTTCTGACCATAATCTGCCCCACTCCTAGAAGTCAGCTGATGATGACGTTGTCCACCCACAGATCAAACTCCTGTTTGGAAAAAGTCTCCCTTTACTCTAGACCACAGTTTTGACTGCTTTTTGTTGACTAATACAGTATGAGGAATGCACTCAGTAAACTATGTCACCACCAATAATAATCCTGCAGGATTATGAGCTCATGTGGGATCAGAAAGGCTTCCACTGGGATATTTCCCATTTCACAAGCATGTTTACTTGGCCGGAGACTGATACTGTGCTTTGCTGAGCTGCAGTTCATCCCCCTACAGGCCGTTGAGAGGATTGTTTACAGAGCAAAGGGTGACTGTGGGCATTCCTCAGAGTATTCCTTCAACACGTAATGGATAATCTTATAATCTGATTATCCAGGCTACGTGATGTCTGACGAAATACAAACAGTCCTCCAATGCACTGATAATCCAAAGAGCTCCTCTCATAGTTAGACAAAATATTTACTTATTTATTTTCAGATGTCTACTGTAGATGTAAAGTATAAAAGTAAAACCAAAAATTGGACCCAATACTTACCATATCATATGCTTTGCTGTTTTGACAGCCTTTACTGGCAAACAAGTTAAAGGTTTTATTTATTTATTGATCAAGTTGATCAACTCTGGCCTTAATCAGTTGTTGGATTACTCCTGGTTTGAGGTATTTTTTTTTAAGATTAGGATTAAGGTTAAGAAAACCTTTATTTGTACCACAGTTGGAAAATTGCATTTTGCAACAACACTGAAGTAAAGATAAGAAAATGATAAGAAGATAAGAAAATTATTTAAAAATTATATACAATATACAATGGAGTAATGTGGCTATAGGTATATAATAGGTATATAATACTTTTCTGAAAAAAGTATAAACAATGAACGTAATTCCTGACAAACTCATTTTTATACAAGTGTTTTATTTCGTCTATTATTCTTAAAAAAATCTTAAACCTTTTAGCTGTCTAACATTGAGACCCTCCTATATTTCTGACAAATTTACACACCTACTCATTCCTCTAACTTTGAGGATAAAAATGGTTGCCAAACAATTAGTCAGATCTTTTGTGAGAAGTGACACATGAAAATATGTTAGCTTACAGCCATCAGATTCACTCTGTACACAAAATGCCAGCGTCCTAATTCCTCAGCTGTATGACACACACACACACACACAGACACACACACACATTTTCCTAAACAGATGGTTCTGGGAAAAGAACGATTTTAAAGACAGATGGTGGCAGATGAAGAGCCGATCCAAACCTTGGCCTCATCAACTTATCATTATCGTCTCTGATGTTTCTCAAAACACCAAGTGATGCAGAGATTTCAGGCTATAAAAACAGTAACAATTACCTGTTTGGAAAGGATTCGTTCTCAGACAAATTTACTATCGTAGTCGTTTTTTGTTGGCAGAAACCCAGTAATATCAAGTCTCTAAGGTGGACTATGTGGTTGCTGGTGTGGGTTGGGCTGAGACTTTATGTTGGTCCAAACTTTTAACTCTCAGGGCCGAGTCCATAAAGATGGATTATTCATTTGAACTAATAAATGTCATAATAAAGTCACGTATGTAACCTAAAATCCTACTTTTCTGATACCATTTATGATGTAATCTACTGGGGAAAAGGCATTAGTATAATTATAATATAAATAAACTATTTAATATGGACAAGGTCGGCGGGCCACATTAAAAAGCTCAGTGGGCCGCATCTGGCCCCCGGGCCTTGGTTTGCCCATGCCTGATCTAGTGTGATAATTGTTGTGCTGTGAGTGACAGTGGTGGTGTGTGTGTGTGTGTGGTGTCTCAGGTGGAGGAGCGATCTAAGCTGAACAGACAGAGCTCCCCAGCACTGCAGCACAAAGTGTCCAACCGCATCTCCGATCCTTCCCTCCCTCCCCGCTCCGAGTCCTTCAGCAGCGGGGGCATGCAGCCTGCACGAACCCCTCCTGTCCACCGCCCCATCGAGCCACAGGTGTGTGTGTGTGTGTGTGTGTGTGTGAATGCTTGGTTTATGTAAAGAAATAATCCTCACTTTCTCTTCTCACCTGAGTTAACAGACATCATTAAGTGCCTTTCACTCAGACTCCTGCAGATTGTCTTTCTGCTGTCCTGCTGTTGTCTCGGATAAAGTCATCTCTTTGTCCTGTGTTGACTTCTCAGGCCTTCTTGATACTTGGTATCTAAAGAAGCAGCCTGGTGATTTATAACACAGTACTGAGGAAACTTTTGTTTTAAAATCAATAAGAACTGCCATCTGGAAAAAAAGACATTTGTTTCAACATCATAAATCATTTTTACAGACTAAGGAATTGCTTGTGAGCATGCCCGAAATAATACTGCAAGTTTAAGGCACTGTGTGGTCACTAAGGCCTGTTAAATTAAACCAGTGGTTCACAATTATTTTCTGACATTTTCTGTTGAAATACTAAAAAAAACATGATAATGTCAATATTTTCTACATGATAATGTCAATATTTTTTCTAAAAAAAACTCTGTATGAGTTGCCACCTATTGCCACCTAGTGACTGGAGGCTTGTTAAAATGGAGTTAAAATAATTTCAGTATAATCCATGACCATCCTTGCTATTGCTCAATCGCTATTGTGATGGTATTTAAGGAAGGATAAGGATAAGTAAATAAGAAAGGATGAGGAGAATAAGGAATTCATCAAAACAGAGCGAGGAGGGTTGAACTCAACTCTAACAGCGAAAGACTGACTTTTTCCCTAACCTCAAGGCGGAGAAGTTTGAGAAATTTTTCTCACTAACAGTACAGAGTGACTTCCGACCATCTTGTACGCATGTTTACCTTCAAACTCTCCTTCACTTTAAAAAATGACTTCTCTTTCAAAATTGTAAATTACGTCTTTTCAGCTTTCTTTGTCTCCATCTGCCTCATTGTCCTCTTCTCCATCTGGTCCCTCTTCTTCAACAATCTTCCTTTCTCACTGTTTCTATCTCGACCCTTAGATGGCTCACCTGGTTCCTGTGAAAACCCACTCCGGCTCCATGTCGGGCTCCCAGTCCCTGCAGGACCAAACGGGCTCAGTGCTCAGTGAAGGGATTGGAATGGCGTCTCAAAGACCAGATATGCCGCGCCAGAACTCCGATCCCACTTCTGACACCCCGGGACCACAGCTGCGTGTCGGCAGCAGAGAGGAACGAGATCGCGATCGAGACAGGGACCGAGATCGAGACAGGACCGCGTGGTTGAGAGAAGAAGAACTTCCACCCAAGGTGAAAAGAACATATATCAGTTTGTTTTAGTTAAAAAGTCCAAGTAGAGTCTTAACAGGAAGCAATACAAGTTATTCTTTCAGGACGTGGCTAAGTCTCCCCTTGTGCCCCAGTTAAAAAAAAAAAAAAACAGTTCCATAGTTACAAGCTCAAGTCTCTTAAGAAGAGTCCAAGTGAGTCTACTTGGTTTTCAATCTGCTTTGCCACGAGGAAGAAGCAAAGACACAAAGTTTCAAGTTCCATCAGATGGTAGATTGTCCTTAATGTCCTTAAAGCCTTCTGTGTAGTGTCTTAAGAGTTTACACTTCAGGGTTATAAACTCACCAATTCAAGAGTTTGGTACACAATGTACTATAATCAGTCACGTCATTTAAATAGTTCATGAATAAATTTAAATGTTAAATGCCTATGCCAAATTATTTATATTACAAATATTACATTTTAAGTAATAATCAAATTAATTATTTCATCTTTTAAATAAACTAAAAAGACCACCTGATAAATGTAGTTGAATTAATAAAAATAGGTTATGATTAATTAAAGATGTACAGTTTATCTTGATTAACCCTCAGTTTCCCTGTGATTAATTTTAATATTTTTACAACCCTTAATTATAACCACAACGCTAAACACAAAAGTAAAATATCTGTTTTATAGCAGACAGCAGCAGTTTTATAATTCCGAAATAATAGCAGTTGGAAATGACTTTGTGAATTCATCCTCAGGGACAAAATGTTATCAATATGGACATTTTATCATGGCCCTGATGTAGAGGTTTCTTGAACCAGAAGTGATCCCCAAGCTAAAGTTTTTTTTTGTTCTTTTGTTCTCCTCACACTGATGGTAAAAATGACAGAGCAGAGCATCAGCGCACATTGGTTTAATCAGCGTGTACAGAGAATAAAGATAATACTCTGTAAAGATAACACTCAAGTCATGGGATTTTTTCAGCTTAAATAAACCTTAATGTTTAATACTTCAAACCCAATGTTTCAAAGCTAGGTTGTGTTTTTACATCAGTGAGACATGGTGTTAGTTGTCTCACCTCTGCAGCAGGTGTGAGCAGCATTAGTGATTTCCTTCTCTTTCCTTATGTATTCATGGTTCAGGTTCCTCAAAGGACCACATCCATTTCTCCAGCTCTGGTGCGGAAGAATTCTCCCAATGGAGGAGTTGGTCTGGGTCCACGCACTGGTTCTCAACTGATACGGGCCAGGTACAGAACACAACCACCTAGATAGGAAGTTAACTATCTACAGTATATGGTGGGGATGACTTGGTCCAATATTCTGAGATGTGATACTGGTCAAAACGACAGGATTGAAACTCAAGCCGATCCGATCCAATACACATGGTTGGATTAACACTTTCTGAGTCCTATTTACCAGGATGAAGCCCTGACCACAGCATGTGCACTGACACTGAGGTCCACAGAACCATGACACACTACAGCTTAGAGCTTATTGGCAATCGAGGTGCTGTAGACCAGTGTTCCCCTAACTTTTCCTTCTGGTGACCCCCATTTTAAAAGCCCCAATTGACCATGACCCAAGTCAATAAAGGTGCAATTGACCAGTATTAAACATAAAGAATACATGTTTACATGCCTTGAAAAACAGCTCAAAACACACAGTAGGTGAAGAGAACACGTAATTTCATTACCTACCATTTATGGTGATTTTTAAAAGTTTTTAACTGCTACAATCCTCAGTATTTTTCGCCAGTAGTTAGCTTTTAGCCTGCTTTTTGCATATACAAGTGCATTCAGAAGCTGAAAAATTGTCATCTTGAGAGTGGACACTATACCCTTTGGTAGCACATTTTTATATATGTTTAACACCCATAACATCTTCCTACCCTCTGTTTGGTAGCAGTGGTAGCACATTTCTATAGGTATTTAACACTTAAAATAAAGAGTAAATTTAGTCTATGAGGACTGATTCCAATAATTTTAGTCGCTTGACATCAACAGCCTACGACCCCACCTGGTGGGCAGGCCGGGGGCTGCAGCCCCTTTCTGTAAATCCGGCCTTACTGATACAACCCCATATGCTCAAGGTATCATCGCGCGACATGCCATAAACAGGAGCTCTGTCTCTGCATCAGCCGCGGCCTGTAGCATACTGGAGGAGAAATAGTACAGATACTGTAAGTTGTAGTATCAATATCAGACATTAAACGGTTGTATTGCACAGTCCTACTAAATGTCAGATTGTATCTTTGATTTTTCCATGTTACCAATGCATAGTTTAACGGAGTACTGAAAGCAATACCAGAAGATTTATTTGTTTTTTCTCAAACTACATATTCTACCAGTCACTGCTTGGATCTAACATCTATCCCACAAATCTAAATGAGTCTGGCACCATAACAGGTTGAGGGATAATAGACCAGAAAGTAATTAGGAAAAGATATTCAGTGGTAACGTAGGCTAAAAAAACTACATCTCATTTGGCATTTGGTTGGGAGAGACACACATGTTGGAAAGCAACCTAGAGCTCTAACACATCAGTGACCAGTTTGATTTAAGCTACTTCAATTCTTCTTTTCCTTTGGCTTGTCCACTTTTTTCAGGTGTTGCCACAGCGAGTCAACATTTTCCATCTCCCCCTGTTCTCTGTATCTTCTACTCTGACTCCAACTACCTCCATGTCCTCCCTCGCTGCATCCATCAATCTCCTCTTTGTCTCCTTCCTGGTAGCTCCATCTCTAGGATCATTCTCCTACCAATGTATCCACTGTCCCTCCTTTGAACATGTCCAAACCATCTCAATCCGTCTTCTCTAGCTTTTTCACCAAACCTTCCTGTCTCTGTTGTCCCTCTAATCACCTCATTCCTGATCCTGTCCATCCTTGTCTCTCCTAAAGAGA